>BGPR01048935.1:0-11428 GCA_013235015.1 Araneus ventricosus
TTGTTATCAATCGGTTCATGTTATCAAAATTCTTAAGTCCCGAAGTGATCGCATTGAGCGGAGTCTGCTGCATATTACATCTGATTGTGTGTAAATTTCGATCCACTTAGTATAAAGAACAATTTTAATAATATTTTCGTCAGTTTAATAATAGGTTTCTTTTTAAGAATAGTTTCGATTGTTAAATGTTGGAAATAAAATAGAACATTTTATGAAAAGAAGAACACAGAACTTTGTAACCGTATACCTACCTCTTATCCTTCGAATCAGACGAGTGATGTTATCATTTGCTGTGAAAAATGTACTGGGAATAAAACTAATTTTGATTTAGGAAGCTTGATTAGACACCGAAAGATTAACCAAGAGATTGAGATTAATCGAGATGGTTCGATTGTTTTGCGTTACGCTTTACGAGTTCATGGGATTTATGTACGGAATATCGTGATTTTCTCACCCAATCCCATTCGTATCCAGATCTTTCTTCGGATGTTTTGAAAGAAGTTATTACTTCTTTGTACGCCGAGGACTCAAAGGCAACTAAAGGTGTTTCATAAGAATGTGAAAAGTTTTAAACACGAACCGACGTAATCAGGTACGATGCCAACAACATTATGAGTGACAGATTGGAATATAAACTCAAATGACCAGCCTAAGAAGAGGCTGAAAACGACTTGAATCAAAACAACTTTTCTGAGTAAAAATCTGAATAACTAAATACAGTGGAGTCTCTCTGTAACGAAATCGCTTGGTTCCAATTGAAAAATTCGTTATAGAGAAAATTTCGTTTATACGGAGATTAGAGATTTTTGCAGTTATTTAAGTAAATGTTCCAAACTTTTCAATAAGTGCGATAAGTTCAAATGTATTTAATTATGATTTTCAATTTGAAAATGAGGTAATATATATTATAAATTTGTTAAAATTATACTAATTTTTATTGTATAAATAAAATGCTCAAAAGTGAAGACAATTCACCAATTTAGAGAATAATATGTACTAGTATGTACTTACGTTTATTTTACTTGAAAAATTCCGTTATTTTACATTGCTTTGCATTTCGTGATGTTAAATTTTCAGAAAATTTTTCACATTTTAAGAGTGAGTGGTTCCATAAACAGACACGTGTGAGCGAATTGGTTGCACAGAAACTATCAACTTTCTTCAAAAATGACAAAAATCGAAAAGATAAACCTCTGAAAAAATTCGTTATAGGGAGACAACCACTTCGTTATATGGAGAATATTTTGAATGTTATTTAATATTCCGATTAAAAATTTTGTTATAGGGAGAAATTCGTTGTAGAGAGACTTCGTTGTAGGGAGACTCTACTGTACATGTATAAAATTTTAAGTCAATTCCTACTTAGGTTAACAAAGAAAAATTTTATTTCGGTTACTTTTTATTAAATAATTGCAATTAATATAAATATGTATATACATATGACAGAATCACAATATTAAGTGGCAAAATAGAAAGCGAATTTCCTTGCAATTTTCCATTCTCCTTTCTATATATGGTGTTGACTAGAACCCAAATGAAAAAAGAACCTGATAAAGAAATTTTTTCCAGCGATCTATTTAATTAATGAATTAATATTTGAAAAAAATATTAACATCAAGTGTCATCCACTACAAGTTTAAAAAAATGTATTTGAACTTGAGTGGATGAATAAAAAGTATTTTATTAACGATTGAAAATTTGAACAAGATATATAAATATATATAGGGAGAGTGTGAACTAATAGTAGGAATTGAAAATCGAAAAAAAAACTCTCCAATTCAATATTCACTTAATGATGTCAATGAAGAGAAGAGAGATCATTACATAAGCTAAATTCCTCCTCCAGAGATATCTGCGAAACTTTGAATGAGAACCGAGTTTAACTTTCTGAGTAAAATTAGTTCTGTTTCGAGAATCCTCTCCTTCTATTTACTCTTTCAGACCCAATAAAAATATTTGAACATGTTTGGAACTCATTTCTTTGTACGAAAGTATGCGTATAAATGGACCAATCGTATTTGGAATTAGCTGTTATTCGAAACTCTATTTTTTGGTTCTCTTTTAAATTTTTTCGACTGGTTAGATCAATTAAACACTGTTAACTAAATAATTAATTAATAAAAACAGAATAACTTAAAACAGGCATGATTTAATCTTATTATTTTTACTCTAAACTTTCTTTCTTTTTCGATGTAAATAATAATGCATATTTTAGAAATAAATTTGATTAGGTCCAGACAATCGGGTTTGTTCGAAACAGCAATCTCCGAAATTACAGGATATACGAATGCTTAAATTGTGTGAAATGAACATACAGTAGAGTCTCCCTACAACGAAGTCTCTCTACAGCGAATTTCTCCTTATAACGAAATTTTTAATCGGAAATTTAAATATATCAAATTCATGAATTCCCAATAGCTTAATATTTTGCAATAAGAATTGAGTGTGTTCTCAATTTTTATTCGAGCTGAGGTACCACAATTTTATTTAACGTTTCTGAGTACGAAATCTTACTACAGATATCACGCAAGATTTCACCATCTGGAGAATGTCAGAACGCGAAGGAAAAAAGAGGCGCCATCTTTATAGTGCCAGGGGTGCATAGTTTTGAAGCCATGGAGTTCATTTGGTTATTTGGTTTCATCTATTAGCACCAGATATCGAGCGATATTTTTTAAGACAGCATCTTTTGCTCCGCAACTGGGCATTTGGTGTTGTAGGTTGACTTTCAGATTTTAGGCTATTCGACTAAACCATCAAGAGAGTTACGTATACTAATACAGTAGAGTCTCCCTACAACGAAGTCTCTCTACAGCGAACTTCTCCCTATAACGAAATTTTTAATCGGAATGTTAAATAACATTCAAAATATTCCCCATATAACGAAGCGGTTGTCTCCCTATAACGAATTTTTTCAGAGGTTTATCTTTTCGATTTTTGCCATTTTTGAAGAAGGTTGATAATTTCTGTGCAACCAATTCGCTCTCACGTGCCTGTTTCTGGAACCACTCTCTCTTAAAATGTGAAACTTTTTCTGAAAATTTAACATCACGAAATGCAAAGCAACGTAAAATAACGGAATTTTTCAAGTGAAATAAACGTAAGTACACACTAGTACATATTATTCTCTAAATTGGTGAATTGTCTTCACTTTTGAGAATTTTATTTATACAATAAATATCAGTATAATTTTAACAAATTTATAATATATATGTTACTCCATTTTTAATTGAAAGTCGTAATTAAATACATTTGAACTTATCGCACCTATTGGAAAGTTTGGAACATTGACTTAAATAACTGCAAAAATCTCTAATCTCCGTATAACGAAATTTTCTCTCTAACGAATTTTTCAACTGGAACCAAGCGATTTCGTTATACGGAGACTCCACTGTATATATAACTTGTTGCATTGTCGAATGCTGCATAACGATATCCTTTCATTTCCACTGGCAGAGTGAGCGGTGAAAAGGCGAGCCTCAACGCCGAAGACGGGAGCGCTGCGCAGCTGGACATTCCGACGGTGGTAGTGAAAAAAGTCGTAACCGGAGAGGACATTCTGAGGCTCGCTCCCAGCACAGCTGTCAACGACCCCGACAAGATGGACCTCAAACTGGAGCAGGTGCAGATATTCCAAGAAGGACAAATGGTCCAAAGCAGTAAGTACAGTTTGTGTCTATTGACAAATTAAAAAGAATGCCGAAAAGTAGAAGCATTCTTATCTTCCCAGAAAACGTCTAATTAGGGGCTGTCCATAAATGATGTCACACTTTTTTTCAATATTTTTGACCCCCCCTCCCCCCTTTGTCACAAAGTGTCACACTTCACCGTACCCCCCTCCCCCCTTGTCACATGTCACGCTATGTTACATAAACATATGCTTACAGTTCAGAAACAAAGCACTACGTTATAGATCGTATATCAAATTTTATTTTTAACCTTTAAATATGTGTTTTAATGACATTTGTGACCATAACAATAATAATGATTATCTGTGTACTTATTTTGTATGAAATAAGATTAAGGTTTACAACAAAAACATAATTATTATACGATAGTAATAAAATATTAATATAAAAGAGCAATTGAAAACAGTAGTATTTTGGAATTTGATATATTTTGCTTTAAATCTTATCTTTACTTTATGAACACAAAATACTCTTAAACAGATTGAATTTTAAAAAAACACCTCAGTAAGATCAACCTGTTTGTGCCACTACCAGTTTTACCACTCACACAGGTGGGGCGACGTATCTTTTGTTCGATATTTCAAGGATGTGACAGGGGGAGGTTTGCTTCTAATGGCGAAGAATTTCCGCTGCTACCATATTCTCAGAACCTACTCTGAATGCCTTTTTTCGAAAAGAAAGGAATATAAGTGAAAAAAAAATCTCATGAAAGTTGTTTTAGCCCCGATTAAAAAAATACCCTCAAATTCTGGTAATTTCAAAATGACTTCAAAATTTAATCTGTTGATTTTAAATGTTTGTATTTTAATCAAAATGTGTGATGTCACACTTCTGGTTACCCCCTCTCCCCCCTTGTCACAAACTGTCACAATTTCAGGGACCCCCTCCCTCCCCTCCAAGCGTGACATCATTTGTGGACGACCCCTTAAAGGTTTTTCTGGACTTCAAATGCCTCAGCATGTTCAATTTTTCGTGTGCAGGGAATAAAAAACTGTTATTACAATTAACAATAAAATTGGACTGAAAAAATTGTAAAACTACACGGGATTAGAACTTCAAGCATGAATATGCTACTTTCTTTGAAAGAGAAACAAATATTGATTGTTCTGGTTTAAATTCCTGAGAACATTCAGTAAATAATGACAGACCAGTCTTCTTTTAACTTTTTAATAACACGTAACAAAAGAGAACACAGAACATAAATCGACAATTAAGAAAAGCATTAATATAGTAAATAGCCCTCCGGGCGGTTCGCGGCCAGCACCCACTTTGCTCAGCACCGTCATTTTTCATTGTTTAAACAAATATTTAATTGCGTGTTTCTCTTCCATTGCTGAAAGCTACGAAAATATCTAACTGGGTTTTACTTTCTTTTGATCAATTTTTCTGTGAAATCTGTAAAGGAAGTTTTCAAGATATAATGAAATAATCCAGTAAACTGAAAGATTATCTTTGCTATGTTTTAATTCTTTTTATCAGCGTGTTTTAAGCCTATTAGCATGCTGCTGGACGTAAAATGTGCTGAGCCAACTTAATATGTTGAAATCAAATGTGTATTTTACGTTAATGCAGACAAGGAACAGAACAAGTGCAAGGCTGCGAAAAGAACGCGGGTTGAATGTCTATAGCAATTTGAAGTTTAAAACTACTTTGTTAAGGGAGCCATGAATATAAAATTATGCATAAGAGATTCAGATGAAATTTTATTTCCGGCAATCAAGCTGGTCGCTGAAGGCGGCTAGTTTAACCTTCCAGCGGGTGCACTTACGCAAATTTTAAGAAAACATATCGTGCATCGTATTACATATATTTATCGTGTTGTTTTTCAAAAATAAATGCAACTTTTATTTATGCTAACTGTATTTACTAGTCTAATAGTAAACAAAGATTTTATAAATAAAATTGCATTTAAATATAGAAAATAACTATATAAATATTTAATACGATGCAGAATTTAAGTATCTCTTGCAAATGCGCGCCCGCTGGAAGGTTAAAATAATTTGCAACAGTATCTTAAATTAGTCAGTGCTTAAGAAGTAAACCAACGAATATCTAAATCAGCCTGAAAATTCATATGTGTCAATTCGTTGGGTAAATGCCACATTCTATTGTTATTTATATAATGAGTAATTAATTATGAAAAATTTTGTAATAAGTTTCATTCTATGTAATGGAAAACACGCATTTTCAGGTAACAAATGTTTGAAACTTTATTTGGAATATATGTAATCCATGATTTTTCAAATCAGTCTACAAAGTTTTTGTAATTTGAAATGAAAATAATCATCAATATTTACAACTTTCATTTTCAGTGGTTGCTTGATGTTTTATTTTTGTAATTTTTAAATTAGGAGATGTAATTTTTTGGTCAGTTTTCACTGCGACGAATGGTCCGTTTCTAAATTTAATTTTAAATAGTTTTCGACTGCTTATTCTATTTCTCTTCACTTACTGACTTCAGTCTTCTCTCAAGACTTTTCAAAAACAGAGTTTCAAGAGATAGCGATGAATCGGAATCTGTCACAGATTTGCTAATAGTCGGGTGTTCTCATCTTTGCTTCCAAAATCTAACCGCTAATGTTCAGAGGCTGGGAAGATTTTTCCGATGTCAAATAATAAGATGCGTTGATAAATACTGAGAAAAGAAGTAAAAATAAACTTAACTTCAGTCGGAATTAAGAAATAATGGAGTTAGAATTTTTTCCTTTGGAGTACTGTGTACTACTGCAAAAATTAAAGCATAAATGAAATTTCAAGCCTGTAGATGAAAAATTAAAAAAATTATTCCATGTCCGGCATCCGGACAATACCGGATATTTCAACTATAAAAAGACACAGAATCACACAAATTTCACTTTAAAATGGTTGTCAAAGGGTAATAAAATATTGCAGAAGCCTTTTAAATGGTGAAAAAAGGATTAAAAACAAGAAATTACTTGAAAAACAAAATTCACCACCGAGCTCCATTTTGGGAAGAACGATGATTTTCTCGATTTTGTTTGGAAAAACTAAAAAAGTAAAATGATTCCATGCCCGAAACGAAAAATTCTTGCAAAGATTATATTTCTAAGAAAATCGAGAATCAAATTTAAAAAACAGCACGTAGTTTCGTCAATTATTGAATTAATAGGAGCTGTTCAAAGTTGATGTCCAGTATACCGGACACCAGGTCTGAAGGGGTTAAAATACTGAAGATTGTCTGCCCGAATGTTGCCTAATTTCGAAAGACATCTAATACCGACTAGTGCGTGTTAGCCCTATTCATTTTGCATTTTTGGCTCTTTATTTCTTTAACTGATAAAAGACTCTCATAGGTGGGATCTCTTCCTTAACCCTGATGACGGATTCTGAAAAGAAGAGCAACCGCCTTAAAAGAGAAGACGCCCAGGACGTCACGGCCCACCTTCAAGCTCAGACGACTTTTGACATTCAGGTACGGGAGGCATAAAAACCAATCCCACTATAGGCGCCTATGGGAATGTCTTTTACCACGCCAATTTGATCATTATGCCCGCTAGGGTTTCCGTGTTTACTTTGATTGGCGCGAAACTGACATTTTTCTTCATCGTGTTTTGAAAACCATCCATCTTTATTTACAATTAACAACTAATAACAAATTATTTTCAACCTTAATTCTTACTCATATTAAGCTCATTTGTAAATATTTATGTATTTGAATATTTTTCTAACTTATGCGTATTAGATTATTTACTTTAGCAAAAAATTATACACTATATACTTATTTCATGTTTAGTTTTAAAAATGCATTCATATTCAATGACACTCAAGAAGGAATTCATTCTACTTTAAGTCAAACACACACACAAAAAACTGCAAAGTAAAAATGTTTACATACATATAAAAGATAGCATCTCTCGGTCGTCGAAATAGAAACACTTTACAAAGCATTTCTCGCCAAAAAAGGGAAATATCGCCAAATATTGGCATCGGAAACACTCCCCATAGGCGCCTATAGTGGGATTGGTTTTCATGCGTACGGGAGTTAACACAACCACTTCTCCCCTGTTCTTTACTTTTTGTACCGAAAACCTAAACTAGTGATGGGGAGTTTTCAATACACCAAGCACTAGTATAGCGTGCATCCGTATGCAGTGTTATCTGTATAATTCACTGCCGCAGAACAGACTCATGGATTTAAACTGTTCATAACTCGATACTGGAATCGCCAAAATGTGTGATAGCGGAACAATTAAGGCATCCATTTTATGCAGACAACTATTTTCAGTGAGTATCCAAATTTCGAAGTTTAAAACATCAAACTTTTCATTTTTATAGCTTGTGCATGTCATAACAATGAAAACCAGCGGGAGTGTTCTCCCCTAAACTTTCTTGTATACTTCCCCCAAAAGGTGCCGTTTCTCCTTCCCCGCGTGTCTAAAAAAATTCGAACCTACTGTTATCCAGAATCCAATGACTATCAGAAGGTTTTTCATTATAGTGATTGAAAAATATCTAAGTAAAGAATTCAAAGAGATGCGTACCGATTAAAACGCATCTATCGCACACTGCTAGGTTTCACTCTTGCTGTCTCAAGGCCAAACTGATGTAATTCGCTCCTTTCGGGAGCACAGACGCATGCGCGTGGAGATAGCGGATTGGTTTCAATGGTAAATTATACAGACCGACAGACAGTCAACCCTTTGACGGATTTGGCCCAAAATTTTATACGGACCTACGTTCATGACGATAAAACTGTGTACAGAATTTTATCCATCTAGCTATAAAAGTTTTTGAGTTATAGTGTTCGCATGACTTCGGACATACAGCCAGACGGGCTTCCCGTTGACGGATTTTGTCCAAAATTTGATAGAAACCTACAAATTATGTTTAAAGACCACATACCAAATTTCATCCCCGTAGCTCTAATAGTGTTCGAGTTATCGTGTTCACAGACACACAGGCATACAGACACACAGACATAATTTCAAAATTGTGTTTTTCGGACTCAGGAAGGTCTAAAACGTGGAGATCCGTCAAAATCTCGAGTTCGAATTTTTTTTGACGATTACAATACTTTCTCTTTGTATACTTCGTATACGAGAAAGTAAAAAAGACACTTTTATCGCCCATTGATCCATTGTCGAAATAGTTCTCTGAAAACATGAAGATTTTCCTCGATTAAGCATTGCCCCAGAATTTGCCCTTCGGTTCCTCGATTTGGACGCCTATTTGTAAGCAAAGAAGTATCGTCCATGAAGTTTTCCTAGTCATCTTTTATTTAATAACAAAATATTCTAATAGATAAACGTTCAATAACTATAATTTGTATATCTCAAGATCATCCATTTAAAAAAAATTTCAACATATGTTTGGAAAAAAACTGCTAGACTATTTGTCTTTGATTTTATAATTCTAAATTAAAATTCTCCATTTTATTCTTGTATTAGATGATTTGATTTGAAAAGGGGTTTGGGGGGATTTTCAGCTACAAAGGCTATTATCCCCTATTTATTCCAACATTTACAATTAACAAAATTTAACAAATTATTAAACTTTTTTTCTTGAATTAATTAAAAATTAATAAAACCCTTTATATTATACAGAATGACGTATATGCAGCATATTCTAATAAATACAAAACAAACAATAGAAAATTAAAAAATGTTTAAACACTAGAAAATTAAAAAAACATTTAAAAAGAAAAAACTAGAAAAATATAAATATGAAACAGAAAAAATAATCAACGTTGATAACAATACACCTTTTTTGCGCGCCAAACGCAGCAGCATCCAGTGATTGCATCATACATTTTACTACAACTAACGAACCAATCACTAAAGAATTAAACAACAAAATTTCCTCCATTTTGATTGTTTTTTCTTTTGTTTTCTAATTTTTTCTTTTATGTGTTTTGGCTATTTTATTATAGGGGAATTTTTATTGTTTAATTCTTTAGTGATGGGTTGGTTATTTATAGTAAAATGTATGATGCAATCTCTGGATGCTGCTGCGTTTGGCGCGCAAAAAAGGTGTATTGTTATCAACGTTGATTATTTTTTCTGTTTCATATTTATATTTTTATAGTTTTTTTCTTTTTTAATGTTTTTTAATTTTCTATTGTTTAAACATTTTTTAATTTTCTATTGATATTTATTCCAAAGTTCTTTTCAATCCGTAAACAAAAAAGAAAGAAAAATAGCCATCAAAAGATGGTCTAGAACTATTACCGATCTGATTCGGTCAAGACCAAAAAAAAATGGCGCCCTCCTAGAAGGGCTTCCAAATTCTTTTTCCTTGTATTAGTTGTTAAAAATTACTTCTTGAGATAAACTTGACACTCAATTTTTTTGTATGCGTTTTCAGAATCTTCATTAATATTTATTTATTAATCTGCTCGTTTCTGTAGAGAGAATTATCAATTTAATAATGCAAAAATTTATGAGTTCCTTATTTAAACTGTCACGGATTTTTTCAGCTCCAGACGAGGCAGAAGCGATCCTCGGCGTATTCTGTCCCCGAAGAAAGAGACGAGAACGTGCAGTACCTCTCGGCCAGCCGGGTAGCAGAGACGGAAGGTAAAGTTCACCTCTTCAATATGGCCGAGTTTTCTGATTTGTTTATTTTGGTTTTACAGAACTTCTACGGTGAGGGTTCACTTCCGTTTTCCAGTAATCCTCCAATTTGAGCGATCGCCAATCCAATTGGATTCCATATCAAGCGCCAAGTTCGAATCAGTTCCTTCTTGAGTCAGCCGGGTAGCAGAGACGGAAGGTAAAGTTCACCTCTGCAATATGGCCAAGATTTCTGATTTGTTTAATTTGGTTTTACAGAACTTTCATGGTGAGGGTTCACTTCCGTTTTCCAGTAACCCTCCAATTTAAGCGATCGCCAAATCCAATTGGATTCCAAATCAAGCGCCAAGTTCGAATCAGTTCTTTCTTGAGTACACAAAGCGCCAAAAATAGCGATAAAGTATAATAATATGGCAACCTTTCCACAAAACTAGGTAATTATTTTAAGTAAACATTGAGAGCAACAACAGTACGCACATGAAATTTAATAATTTTCAAAGTGTCCTTAAACCATAACATTAGAAAACTCCAGTTTAAATATTAGGTACTTAAGTATTAAAGCCACCGCAGCTACAGATTGACGGTAATGCTCCAATAAAGAGATTGGCGTAAGTACAAAAACCGCCAAATCTGTAGCTGCGTTGGCGTTAATACGTAAGTACAAAAACCGCCAAATTGGGGGCACTTAAAAACCGCCAAATCTGTATTCTGTAGCTGCGGTGGCGTTAATACGTAAGTACCAAATATTAATTAATATCTTCAAACAGAGTGTTGAAATTTTGAAGATCCTCTTTGAGTTAGCATTGTCACCGAAAGTTGATGGGTAAGGCGGAAGTACTTCTTTACCCCATTTAAACAAAACAGAAAACTTGTCCATATAAGAGACATCCAAAGTATTCATTTCCCTCCGACAAGAAAGCAAAGAAAATTCAAACAAACCTTAATTCAAATTCTCTGTTTATATGAAACTAGCTTATATAACCGCCGTTACTCGGGGTAGAAATATTTACAAGTCTAAGTACTTATAACACTTTAAAGTTAATTATGCAGTTTTTCAATGTAACGTCTTTCGTTTATTTTGTTTTGCCCTATCCTGTGTCTCTGACCCCTCGGCCAGCAGCTATACTAACCCCTTCTTTTTGTCTCAGTACTTTGAACCACTTCATACGAATCTGCATCCCTTGGAATTCCATCTTCCGTACTATG
>BGPR01048936.1:0-11428 GCA_013235015.1 Araneus ventricosus
CCCCTAAACTTTCTCGTACACTTCCCAAAAAAGGTGCTGTTTCCCCTACCCCCGCGTGAATAAAAAAAATTCGAACCTACTGTAACCCAGGATCCAATGACTATCGGAAAATATTTAGGTAAAGAATCAAGTTCAAAGAGATGCGTACCGATTTACACTCTTGCCGGCTCAGGGACAAAGTCACGTAATCCTTCCGCGTGCACAGATTGCTACCAGTACGCATGCGCATGAGAATCGGATTTAAAAATATTGAATATGCAATTTGAACGCCTCTTTTTGACGGATTTGGCCCAAAATTTTATACGGGCCTACATTTATGACGATACAACTGTGTACCAAATTTTATCCATATAGCTATTCAAGTTTTTGAGTTATAGTGTTCGCATGACTTCGGACATACAGACAGACTTCCCGTGGACGGATTTTGTCCAAAAATTTGACAGAAACCTACAAATTATGCTTAAAGACCACATACCAAATTTCATCCCCGTAGCTCTAATAGTTTTCGAGTTATCGTGTTCACAGACAGGCAGACAGACATGATTCCAAAATTGTGTTTTTCGGACTCCGGGAGGTCTGAAACGTGGAGATTCGTCAAAATCTCGAGTTCGATTTTTTTGACGATTACAATACTTTCTATTTGTATATGTTACCGGCAAAGTTTGAAATCCGGCATTCTATAGAATGCCTAAAACTAGCCGGCAATGTATGAAACGATTTATATTTCACACATTTCCTAGGCATTCTATAGAATGGCAAACCGGCAAAGTATGAAATAAATCGCCGATTTGATTTATATAAGAAATAAAGTTGAGTGCAATTCAAAATTAAATTATTTGCTTCCTTGATGTAATAAGTAGATTCATAATGTATTTTGTTTTCTTTAATAAGAAAGGCACAAACTTTGATATGAAAACTTTCATTTTGCGTTACGAATTTTGAATAAAAGATTTTTTAATGGTACTCTTTTATTATTTTTTCTAAATAACATTTGTATTTTTGAGGAATGCACGCCTTTTAAAAAATAGCCTTATTATGAACTTTTTCTCATACTTTGCCTAAATAGCATTTGTCATTCTATAGAATGCCTAGGTATTATATACAATGCCTAGGAAAAGTATATAATAAATCTCGTATTTCATACTTTGCCTAAAAACGCCCGGCATTCTATAAAATGCCGGAATTTCACACATTGCAGGTAACACATACTTCGTATACGAGAAAGTAAAAACTATAAACAGTCCTTGTAGAGTAATCGTTGCAATCGCAATCCATTCAAAATACAGTAAATCATCGTTTATATGTCTTTCAGGGGACTGATGTAAAAAGACGTGAAAACGAAATTTTACTAAACAACTTTATTACATATTTAATGCTAATAATGCGAATTAATTTTAAAGATAACTACTTGTATAGCATCGAAAGAAGAATGAAATTTAAAAATTAAACATTTATCATAAAAGTGAGAAAAATCATATATTTATTACATATTTTGAGTATTAATTATACATACCTTATACGATCTATGTATATGCAGGAAGGCGTTTAATTAAAAAATCTTTATCCATTGTGTGACGTCCTGATTGTTTGTATTAAGTACACTATTACGAATCGAATTAATTTCTTTGAATGTTTTTCCACTATTCTTTTGACCAAAGAAATAAGTTCGAAGTTTTTCAATGGAGTGCATTGCGTCTTTAATTTAAGGTGGAATAACTTCATCTTAAATTAGTACCAGGCAATTCGTCTTCTATTAAATAATCACTTGTGACTAATGTGGAAGTCATGACATCTTTATCACAGTTCATATAAGGGAAAGGAGGGTAAGAATACGCACCTTGTGGATTTTTCGTTATAAAAATGAGAATTGAAAAGTTAGAGCCTCGAAAATATACTGAATCATAGTTTATTAACTTAGAAGGGTACAAAAAATTAAAATTTTACCTTTAATATATATATATATATATATATATAACGAAACGCAAGAAAAAAAAATGCCAAATGCGTACTCTTACCCGACGTGGCGGGTAAGAGTACGCAGGACGTGAGGCCAAGAGTACGCATCCTGAAAATTTAGCAGTAGTCGCATCCAAATGCTCCACTGCCTTCGTAACTGGAAAATTTCTCATGCCACCACTCCGTACAATCCACACTGGATCCAATCTTCATCATATGTGTGTTCGCAGCCTGGGCATATTGTCCCCTCATTATTTGCCGAACTTGTTGAAGGAACTGGGTTTTCGATAGAATTCAGAATAAGTTTTTTTTCTTTGCTTTCAGGGCTTTTCTTTTTTTAAAGTCTTGTCCCCATTTTTATTTTTATTAAAAACGCGATTGTCCTTTGCTTCCTCTAATTCTACCTTTTTCCTTTTCTCATATCTGGTCTGTGCGTACTCTTAGCCGCCGATATATTGCTTATCTAAACCGTCCATAGATAGCCGTAACATGCACTAAAGTTAAATTCTAACGTGGCCACATTGTTCAGAAGGGAACAAACCTCATAATGATATTTACTTAGAAAGTAAGCATTAGTCCTTTATTTACAAAAAAATTAAGATTTCTTCATAGAAAAATTACATCCTAACGTAACGAAATCATATCTTACCTGATAAATAAAAGACAGCAAGGACGAAAATACTTATGGCGGTCTCTTGAGAGAGCTGAAAACACACATACGGGTCTATTCTAATTTTGGTTGGGTTGGGAGACCTTTTTCCGCGCACTTTAACAAGGGAAGAGTGACGTCTCCCAACAACTCAAAACAAGAATAGACCCCGAATTAATATGATCACACTCGCTTCTGCTTGCACTGTTGCCAACATGGAAAAAAATCCCTGCGTACTCTTACCCCCACTTCCCTTACTAGAGAACAGGAATTTTTCACATTTTAGAACGTCTAAAACCGACGTCTAAGAAAAGCTTCGCGTCGTATAAACGAAGTACTTTTTCATTACAATGAATACGAATGATTCTGGTGAAACGACGTATAAACGGTGCTTTGCTGTATACACTTTTCGCATCACAGAGATGAGGCATATCAAGAATGAAATTCTTAGTCGCCCTCCGTAATGTGTCAAAGGAAAGGCCGGCATATACCATTCAGCTCACCTCTTCAATCTCATGCAGGATTGTTCCGGAAAACAGTGTACTTCCATGTCCCCCACAAGAAGTAGTCGCAGGGGGTAAGATCGGGTGAGTATGGAGGCCAATCCAGATCTGTTCCAATAAATGGGGCACAGTTCGAAGCAATGCCTCTACTCTGAAAGTTTCAAATTTAGTTACCATTTAGTGCCATCATTTTCGTTGGCACACAACAGAGAGTGACTGAAATTTTCATTTTTGCTATGCGCCGTCTCTGTGCTGCGAAAGGTGCACATTTTGAATCGACTGTGATGTGATTACAACGAGTGTTTGCAAAGGACAAATATACGATTCGTTTCATTCTTCTATCTATCTCCGTTGCCGCGTTATTTGATTTTGAAATCAGGGAGACTTTCATGGACACTCTTTAGTAATAAAATACGTCCGACTTTTAAGGACTAAGTCTGAAAGATAATAAAAATACATTCATAACAAGATAGTGTTAATTTTAAAAAATTGTTACGTTCTGTGTATCAATAAATGTCCGTTCACCTGGTTTTATTCAGTTGTGTGTCCTATCGTAATATTGATTTTTTGCAAAGTTTAATAGAAATCGTGAAAAAAAAGGATAATCTTGCGCCTAATAGAGGTAAATTCTTTTTAGAATAAAGTGCTGTTTCAGTAAAAATTTAAACCTTAAAAGCCCGATTTTTTAAAAATTGATTAAAAAACTTTTTTTTTTTTTTTTTTTACTTTCATTTCTTGAATAAAACATGGGAAAAATACTTCAAAAATACTATTTTGTTTTCAATATGGTTTATGGCTGAAAAACAGTTTGTTACCAACTGACAACACTGGGCTTTATTTCAGGAAAAAATTTTCTTGATAAAATTCCATAATGTCGAACGCAAATGTATTTTAATATATAATAATACGGATAAGGAATTTCCTTCAACGTTGTAGAGTAAAATATGGCATTCTCAAGCGTAAAAACATTGACTGATTGATTAAAGGGGGTTTTATGGGATTTAAAGCTACAAAGGCTATTATCCCCTATTCATTAGGGTGGATCGATTTTTTTTTTTTTTTCAGAATTTCAAAACCTACCTATGCGGAAAAGATGTTCTATGGTATGGAGATTAAGAGAAAAATAATAAAAAAAAAATTAAATTCTAAATTCAATGCTACCGAAAGGGGGTTGAATTTTTTAAAAAAATGGAAAAATACTTAATCCTGATTATTGATTATACGATTTTAGATTCGAAATATTTGGGGGTTTTTTGCAATATAAATAACCAAAAGTGATGAGTAGTGAGTACTAAGTAGTGAGTAGTATAATGTACATTGCAACATTTTATGACTCATCTCCCCCTCCCCACACGGTCAAATCAGTCCTGTTAAACAACTAGAGCAGTAGGCAATCTCATCTTTTTTCTGTCTCCTGCTTTATCCTCCCACCCCCTCCATAAGTCGGAAGTGGTACTTCATGGAATCTTCCCCACAGTCACACCTATAGTGACAAAAGCTTTAGCTGCCGTTAGAACATTGGACCGATTTGGTATTTCCGACCGAGCAGGCGCTGCCATCTTGTCAGCTGCGCTTCAAGGTGTGGGCATTATTATCTCAGAAAGCAATGTTCTGAACGTTGTTGACAGAAATAAAATTCGGCGTGGGAGAACAAAGGCAGGAACCACTCTATTGTCTCAGGTCATAAAAGATTATGACCATGACCAGTTTGGTTTACACTTCGATGGGCGAAAAGGCGGGACTCTATCAATGGAAGACAACAGAAGAAAAGTCATAATAGAAGAACACATAAGCTTGGTAAAAGAACCTGGCTCTGAGTACATCGGCCACGTGTCTATAAATTTCTGGAGAGCGCAAATTATTGGAAATAACATATATATAGTTTTTTTGTCATGCGTTGACAATGACATAGATGTAGCAGAGTTGGTTGTGACGGAACATCTGTCAACACAGGTGTCAAAGGAGGTATTATACGTAACATGGAACTGATCCTGAATCGTCCACTACAATGGTTTGTGTGCCATTTGCACACCAACGAGCTTCCACTACGTCATCTTTTCGCGCACGTGGATAGAACCACAACTGGGCCCAGAAGCCTGACTGGCGAAATAAGAAAATCGTTGGCCGGATGCGAGAGGCTATCTGTAGTTTCATCCACGCCAATAGAAAACACGCTATGTGAAGTGACTAACAAGAAAGACTAAGCACTGATCAACTGTACTTAATGGAAATTTGTGAAGTCATAAACTGCTGGCATTGCAGAGAAAGTCTGTCGAAGATAAATCCTAGAAAAGTTTGCCACTCAAGGGGGCTTAGAATCGCGAACAGAATTCTCAAGTTTAATGTAGCTCACAGAACAGAATTCTCAGGTTCATCCGAGGCTTTATTGACATTAACGACATTCATCGCAAAAGTCTGTGCGTGTATGTGGTTCAAGATCAAAACGAAACCATAATTAATCTATAAGGCACAGCATTTGCATCAATCAATCGTTCTATCGCGTTATTTCTCGAATGATTTGAAGGATGTCATAGACCCTGTTATTAAAAGAAACTGATTTTTTGTCCATCCAGAAAATGTCCTGATATCAATGCTAGCTGATGACAGAAATCACATCAGGGAATTAGCCCTTCGAAGAATTCTGAAAGCAAGCAAAGTCATTGCCTACTGCTCTAGTTGTTTAATCAGACTGATTTGACGGTGTGGGGAGGGGGATATGAGTCATAAAATGTTGCAAATGTACATTATACTACTCACTACTTAGTATTCACTACTCATTAATCATCACTTTTGGTTATTTATATTGGAAAAAAAGCAATTATTTTGAATCTAAAATCGTATAATCAAGAATCAAAATTAAGTATTTTTTCATTTTTTTAAAATTCAACCCCCTTTCGGTAGTATTAAATTTAGAATTTAAATTGTTTTTATTATTTTTCTCTTAATCTCCATACCATAGAACATCTTTTCCGCATAAGTAGGTTTCGATTAATAATAATTTTTTTTTAAATCGTATAATCAAAATTCAGTATTTTTCCATTTTTTTCGAAAATTCAACTCCCTTGCGGCAGTATTAAATTTTTAATTTAATTTTTTTAATTATTTTTCTCTTAATCTCCATACCATAGAACATCTTTTCCGCATAGGTAGGTTTTGATTAATAATAATTTTTTTTTCTCCATAGAAGAGCGATCCACCCTACTATTCATTCCAAAGTTCTTTTCAATCTGTAATAAAAAACAAAAAAAGAAAATTGCCATCAAACGACAGGGCTAAAATTATTGCCGATCTGATTCGGTCAAGAGAAAAAAATGGCGACCTCTTAGAAAGGCCTCCATATTCTTTTTTTTTTTTTTCCCACGTACAAACAAAGCTTAAAAATGCAGCCTCAAGTGAAAACATCAATTTATTTTGATTTTTTATCAGCACTCAGGCTGCCACCTATAGATTGTCAATTGATTTAATAAAAATTTCAGTATGTATCCTATTGGCAACAGCAAGCATCAAAGCTTCAGTCTTATTCTCAAGATTTTAGAAGACAAAATTGGGTATGTTGCTTAAAGGCAACACAGGGCATTTAAGGGTTATGACCAAAATATTCACTATGAAATTCCTATAAAAATGAATATTCTATTGGCCTCAAATTTTTATTTTATTCTATTTATTTAATTTAATAAGGCAGGAGGCTGTACATAATCTGTCTCTGCGAAGTCAATTTCCCTGAATGAGTAGAATTTACAGATTACATTCAGTTTGTAATAAATTTAATAAAACAGTTTATTAAAACATGCTTTTATCAGTGACCGGCAAAGCAGAAATAATTTACATTTTAATTATTTTTTTACTTCTGTCTTTAACTTATAATTCATTTTTATAAATATTATGGCCTTTTCAACCAACTTTTTTTCTGAAATTCAGCACCAGGTGGCGCCGCTCATTTGGAATCAAAAGTCAATCGATGAACTGGCGATGACGTTCTAAAAATATTAAGATAACGCAATTTCATCAAGAACGAACAAGTGTGCAAAATTTGAAAACATCGGAAAATGAATGAAAAATCGATTATGTAATTCCAACTTTATAAACATGAAACAAATCTAGTTAAATTAAGAATTTTTTTTAATATTTAACAAGAGATGTGTAAAAAACTTTAAAAAAAATAATGCTTTTACCAATAGTTCTCAAAAATACTATAGATGGCGTCCCTGAAACCTACCGAGTACAAACATAATTTTGCGATTTTTTTTTTTTAATTTATAACTGTGAGCTCTAAAATTATTAAAATATTTCATTGTCATCAAGACCCAATAAATATACAAAATTTCAGAACTCTAGTGCATTAAGAAGTGAGTGAAAAATCGATCACAAAATTCCAACCTCACATACAATCGTGAAGCATTTCGAACTTAGTAAAAGCGTTTAATAAAAATGAAAATATTATATCATTCAAACGGATTATTTCAGCCCAATCTGTTTAAATAAATATATTGAGGAAAAGGGAACATTTCTGAAAGGCATTCATTGAAGATTAACCCTAAAAATAATTCGGAATACAAACCAGAGTCTCTAATTCCAAAGAAAAGTGAAGCAAACAAACTGAAATATTTTATTGGATCAGATGTAATAGAAAAGCAGCCACAAAGACCTCGTTAGAATGGCATGAAAAAGTTCTAAAAGATTGCTTAATTCTTAAGCAAACTGGAAACGCTGTTGACATTTAAAAATGAATGACTTTTTATGACGAAGTTTTTTTCCGGTAAAGTGCATGAAGTGTTATTGTTTCAGTTTCGAATCGATTATTTTATAAGAGAGACAGGTTTTTTAGGACAGAAAGAAATGTATTTTTAACGTGCTTAACGAAAGCTGTCAATAACTTTACTCTTAATAATTATTTTTTCATGCGTTTTTATTCATGTAAAATAAACCAAATTAGTATCTTTTTTTTTTCTTTTACTGCCTCGGTGCTTTATCAGAAACGTCACGATTTGTTAAAGAACGTTAGAGATTTTTTTTTTCCCCTGTTCAAATATTGGTTCCGTTTTGCAAATAAAGCCACTAGAGTTATTGCATACCGTCTTTGCTTTTAAAATATTTAATTGCAAAAACAAAGAAGTTATGTTTTGTTCAAAGGTATGGAGATTTCTTTTGTATTTCATTTTGTCTTATAATAAAAACACAATTTTGTGTTATCTTCTCAGAGTGAAAATGTCATTTCACTTACATCAATACCCTTCAAGAAATGTTCTTGTCAACAGAAAAAAAAAGTGTTTTTTTCTTCTGCATGCGTGAATGTCTTAATTATGTTATGTAGAATCCAATGTCTCCTTTTGACGCGGGGAATCCGTTAAAAAATAAAAGAACGATTTGGGTACTCTGTTAATTATTCCAATTAGTTAGTTTCCACAGAAAGAATTGGCAACTGTAAAAATGGACGATTGTCAACACTTGTTTGTTTTCAAATACTCACTGGAGAAAGAAACGAATTTTCAAATTATTATTGAAAAACTAGAAAATCCCCCGTCATGGTATGACAGATGCAAATTGCTTTTTCTTTCGAGAGATTTCCCGTCAAATTTGACGTGTTTAAATAGATATATATGCTAGAGAAATGTTTAATATTGATTAAAAACAAATAAAATAGACATATGTATTATGACGGGAAATATTTTTTTTTTATTTAAAAATTATTTATATATTTCTTTATTCAAAAAACCTTTTGGTAAACAACATTCAGTGTGAAATATTTTTCGTTGTTTAACAATTTTCCTTGTACTTCAGATGTCTTTGTGTAAATTTTAACGTTGCCAAAAAATTTTATCAAATTATATCATCACGATCGCGCTAAATAATCAGACGCATCGTGGCGTCCAAACTATATCACGCGCATGATATACCACTGACGTAATTTACTACTTCCTATTGAAAAACGGAAATTAATTTTAAATATATTATTAATATAATTAAAAATTTTTCGGGAACTATCGATCATAGATAAATTTTATATCAATGGATAGCAAATTTTATTTCACTATTTTAGAGCTATTAAATTTGAGATTAGAACGACAATGACTCTTTTAAATTTAAAATTAGTGAAATTTAGGTTCTCGAAGAATGAAATAATGCTGTTTAACATCTCGCAGTGCTATGGCGCGAGTTTTATTATTGGTGACGTCAGAGCGTTACCGAGAGATCTGGGCTATTATATTAGTAATTAAGATTGAAATGTTTCTTTAAAATAAAAATAAATACAAGCAAAAATGAAAACAGAAGAAAGTTATTTAACTGGGAATGATCCTGCCACAGACCAGGTAAGAGACAATGGGAGCAAAAATAAATAAAATAAGAATAGTGTCAAAACATCAAAATATGCGTTTTCAAGGTGAATATCTCTTTTAGATTAACTAAAACTTCGCTAATTTAGACTGAAGAAGTTCACAGTAATTTTAACACGCATCGTGTTAGTTCATTTCATACATATACTTCATACCACCACCTTTTTTCCCCACGATTCTGCAACAGTTGCAATTTATTTCTTTTTACGTTCTCGTATACGAAGTACACAATGAGAAAGTATTGTAATCGTCAAAAAATTCGAACTCGAGATTTTGACGAATCTCCACGTTTTAGACCTCCCCGATTCCGAAAAACACAATTTTGGAATTATGTCTGTCTGTGAACACGATTACTCAAAAACTCTTAGAGCTACGGGGATGAAATTTGGTATGTGATCTTTACACATCATTTGTAGGTTTCTATCAAATTTTGGACAAAATCCGTCCATGGAAAGTCTGTCTGTCCGCTGTCATGTGAACAATATAACTCAAAAACTTGATTAGCCAGATGGAAAAAAATTGGTACACAGTTTTATCATCATGAATGTTGGCCCGTATCAAAGTTTGGACCAAATCCGTCGAAGGGTTGACGGTCTGTCAGACTGCATAATCGCATACTTGTAAAAATTATGTCTCCTAAACCCTATGGCTTAGATTGATACAAATTGGTACGACGGTTGCTAATATTAATTATAGATCTGTGCCCAAATTTCGTTTCAATCGGTTAAAAAAAGGCGTTCAAATCGCATAATTAATTTTCCTAATCCGATTCTCCGTACGCATGCGTACTGGTAGCAATCTCTGTACACGCTGAAGGATAGTCACTTTGTCCTTGAGCAGGCAAGAGTGGAAGTGTGTGCTAGATTAGTTTTAATCCGTACGCATCTCTTCGAATTTGATTCTTCACCTAAATATTTTACAATCATTATAATCTACAATGAAAAACCTTCTGATAGTCATTGCATTCTGGGTTACAGTAGGTTCGAATTTTGTTATCCATTCGGGGGAGAGGAAACAGCATCTTTTTGGGGAAGTATACGAGAAAGTTTAGGGGAGACCACTCCCGTTGGTTTAATGGAGTGGCTTACGTTATCAGTGCGACAATAATACCCACATGATCACAGCATCGGCCTTTTTGAGGACAGTCAGATTGATTTTTTAAATTTACATCTGTGTAATAAATACTTCATATTCCAATATCACCAGCACCTCGTCCTTGATTTCCAGAATATTTCTAGGGTGAATTAAATTCATGTTTCTGCACATCAGTCCTCTGTTCTCTTTGCCTTTTTCTTGTTTGTTTATTTGTTGAATGTATCCTGCATGAACAGTTGTGAGCCTCATGAAATCGTTAGTGGGTTCCCCCCTTTTTTGGAAGGGGAGAATTTTTAACAACTAAAAGGGTTTTTTTTATTTAACGAGATGTCTCTTTTCAGCGGTTGAGTCGATAAAGTTTTAATATTGCTACGAAGTTGCAAAGTTGTTTCCTTGGCATACTATCTTGACGAGTTTGGTGACAAACTTGGCGACAAAAGGAAACTTCGAGAAAATTCCTGAACTGTGGTTCTATCTCTACTAGGAGCGGGGAATATCAAGAACCTTCTAGAGATTACTGTGTGACGTCACTTCCTCTTGGAACAGGCATAAAAGCAAGCTCTCAAAACTCTCAAAAATACAGAAGGAAATTAAAAGGCATACTTGCCGATCACTTTTCCACATAATCACCAACTCTATTTAGGCATTTATCTGAACGCAGAACCAACTTTTTTTAACCAGGCTTGGCAGAAATTACGTCATTGAGCCAGTTCTCGGCAACTATTTTCACATCAGTCTCTGAAGAGAACCTTGCTCCAGACAAGTGTTCCTTCAATTTAGGAACCAGTGGGAGTGTTCTCCCCTAAACTTTCTCGAATACTTTCCCCAAAAGGTGCCGTTTCTCCTTTCCCCGCGTGGCTAAAAAAAAGTCGAACCTACTGTTAGGGGCCGTT
>BGPR01048937.1:0-11427 GCA_013235015.1 Araneus ventricosus
TATGTCATTGTTTTGAAAATAACCAATATGTGCCATCTACCAATGAAACGAAACTTGAGGGATTTCGTTGAGCAACATTTTGTAATCACTAGAGATAAAATAGAAGCACTAAGAGTAGGAAATAACATGCGAGTCTATTTGTGCGCTGATGTTGGAATTATAAGTTAATTTGTTTTATGTTATATTTTTAAAAATAACTCGTGATATGTGCTGTTTGATTATGAAGCAAAGCTTTAGGGATTTGGAATCATTCGTATAGCAACGTTTTTGAATAAAATGATATTAAGCAGAAGTTCCAAGAAGAGGAAATTACAAGCGAGTCCATTTCGATACTGATGCATTAGGTAGTAACATTTAAGGTGGATATTTTAAGATCAATAACACAGAACAATTATGGAAAAACTTGTGCGCTATAACAACATCTAAATTGGACGCAATAGGAATATAAAATGCAATTCCGAAATTGAAAGAGATATAGAATATTGTATAAATAATGTTACAAAGCTATAAAGTCGTTTCCCTGAGATGCTAATCTTGGCGGCAAAGTTGGCGACTTTGGACACAAAGGGAATTTTCTAGAAGGACCTCGAATTTTCAACCTATTTCTACTGGTTTCATGAACTTTCTGGAAATTACGTCACTTCCTACATAATGAAGTCACTTCCTGTTGAAAAGTATAAAGGCAAGCTCTCAAGCCAAGAAGAGTCAGTTGGATTTTGATCAGCAAGCAAGCTGGTGAGCTTACAAGAAGCCTTTGAGCGCTGTGTTGAGATTTAATGGTAATCTCTATTGTGAAGTTTTAAAAGCGCTGTTTGAATACTTGTGCTACGTTTCTTATCTTAGAATATTTGTGAAACAAAGAGCTTTATTTTTTAAATCCTGCTTATTGGACTGCATTCACGTACACCCACGAGACGATTTTGTCACAGAGCAGATAGAGCGACAACAATAGAATAAACAATTAAGACAAAGCTTAGGACACTAAGCTTCTGGATGACTTAGAGGAGCGAGACAATATCGTTCATGTTATTATGGTAATCGTGAATCAATCATTTTATTTTGTAAAATAGCTATCACAAAAATATTTATTTTGTTATTTTTTGTCAAAAAAATTTACCAGAAAATTAAATCTGAAGAAAAAGATATTATAGCTGACTACATTTATTATAAAATTTTCCTTCAGACGTGTGATTATACGAGAGCCGAACACACAGTTTAATTAAATCCGATTCTTCTTTTCAAACCACTTTTATGCGTCATTCTATAAATTATCACTTAAGTCCGATCATAATATAATTTAAAAAACTTTGCCGGGACAAAATTTAATAACAGAAACTTTTCAAGATTAATATGCCTCTGAAACAGAAGAGTATATACATATATAAATTGAATAATGTCTTTTCAACATTTCTGGATCCGCAAAATTAATCAAAACACTTACAATATCATTCAGTTGACACAGATAGAAGGTTCAGAATTTATGTGCGAGCCTTTCATGAAGGAACAAAAGATACACATCTTATTAAATCAATAAGGAAAACCAAACATTCATTCTAAATGCTTCAGAGCTCATCCAATAAACTTCAATTATCTCATCAGCGTCTTACGAAATTGTGAGTCAATTCGCCGATTCCTATACAAATTATGTAAATTGCTTCAGAATATATTGTTTTGCAGAATACTTCATGGGTCTGAATATTTACATGAAAATTTACCGGATTTCAACTACAGAAAATTTCTATAAGAAAGCGAGAACAAATGTCGTAGATTTGCATAAATATCTAAGAAATGCCACTATAAGAGTCTTTAACAAATAATAAGTAGGTAAAGTATTTTCCTCATTGTATTCAAAATGCAACTTATCTCTCAATAGAATCAAAATCTTATTCCAAGTTCAGTTGATAGTTCCCAATCGACTACTCCAGACTGTTTGCTTGTCGTTTATTAGATTTAGATTCGGCTTTGAGCTGATTGCAACTGCATTCAGTAGGATCTAATGGTGTCCTTAAGAAAATTCGCGAAATTGCGTTATAATTCGAGATAATGCAATGATTTTGAAACTTTAAGCCTTCACTTTGTCCCTTCCTTTACAAAAGCTAGACAAACATATCTAAGAAATGTCATTTTAAGAGTCTTTAACAAATAATAAGTACGTAAAGTATTTTCCTCATTGTATTCAAAATTGAACTAATAGCGCAATAGGATCAAAATCTTATTCTACGAGCAGTTGAGAGTTCCCAATTGACTACTCCAGAGTTTTTGCTTGTCGTTTATTAAATTTAGATTCGGCTTTGAGCTGATTGCAGCTGCATTCAGTAGGATCTAATGGTGTCCTTAAGAAAATTCGCTAAATTCTGTTAGAATTCAAGATAATGCATTAGTTTTGAAACTTCGAGCCTTCACTTTGTCCCTTCCTTTACAAAAGCTAGACAAACATCGGCCAGTTAGTCACCAAATTTATATCTCAGTTGTTAGAACAATAGAAATCGTGTTTTATACACATGATAATGCATATTATCTATATGACAGCTGGCATATTCCCTGGTAGCCCAGAGGGCAATGTTGAAAAACAATCTAATAGATGGCCCTATCTGCGAGCAAGTGAGAACCAACTTGGTGGGTGCGCATGATCATTAGAGCGGGCAATTGTATAGGTGTGTGTTTCGTTAACGAGCGGCGAATTTTAGTGTTTTTGTTCATGTTCTGTTGTGATCATCACAAATGAAAATAAATACAAATTCAACAGATATTCTAGTGTTTATTGTGCTTGAAATGCCATGAAAATGTTAAGGCAGAGCAACGGACATGGCAAGAGGAGTTTCACAACAAGACCGGACCGGACAAAAGGACTACAGTCCACACGATTGACAGCGAAGTCTTCTCACGCGTGATGGATGGATTCCAAAACCGCCTCACTGATTGCATAGAAGGCGGTCATTTCGAACCCCTCTATCATTAATTGCTTACGATGAAATTTCAATATATATCATTAAAATGTTTTCATTACTCTTTTTTGTTTTAAAATTCCGATTCGTTTCAAACATTACACTCTGGGCCCCCCTGTATCTGTAAATCGCATGATGCGTCATACAAGAATCGTTCAAAACACTCTACAGGGCAGAGCGTTCCATCTAAAGCTACTAAATTTGGAAAGTAGTTACTTCTGCTCACTAAGAAAGCATTTTAAAATTTAAAATGAATTTTCAATTAATTAAATATTAACCAATATGGCAAGTTTCTCCTGAATAACTTCGGAGTATATTATTGCACTAAGATCTTTTCACACCGCTTTAAAATGCCGAAAGTTTCCTTTTCAGTGTTATCTATTTTATTGCCTCGCAATATTTTTTCTAACTTTAATAATTTTTAAATAACATTTTAAGTACATTTTAAAGCGATACTTTTCATTATATTTATACACACGCACGTTGCAACGATATTAAACACATTTTTCATGTGCACGTTATCGTTGCTGTATAATTAAGATCAAATATTTAAAAATGATATAGAGACAGACGAAAATAATATAACGATACACGACGTGCTTAAAATTTCATCATGCTGCGATTTTTCTGTCTAAAGGCGCGCAAATTAGCCAAGAACAGCTCTTTCGGCTAAAAATAAATAAAAACGCGAATTCTGACTAAAGGTTTGAATTTCCTTTAATCTTATTTAGTATATAATTTAAGAATATATAAAAATTTTGAAATCACAAAAGCACTGCATTCACTAAATAATGATACCCAACATATACATGTAAGATTGAGAGTAAGCCCTATAAAATGTGATTGTATAAAAGCATGACCGATTCTGACTCATATCTCTCTGTGAAGAGTAATTATTGAAGTGCCACATTACCACGAAGCATTTTTTGCACAATTGTGTTACATACCCGGTTTAAAAAGTGTTACCATAATGGTTGGCAACTATACTTTGCAGCATGAAATAAAAATCCTGACTTAAAACAGTTTTTATGTATCCGATGGCTTAAAATAATATACATGGAATACATAGTCGTTAGAGATGGCTATTTTATTTACTGGTTTTTCTTCTGCTGTAAAAATGTGGTATTTTCCCTTTCGAAACTTATATGTATTGTGTTTCTTGTTATAATATTATATTGTGTATTTTATATGTATTTGGTTGTTTCATCGAAACGAATACTTAACTTTTATTACATTAACTTAAACTGTATTTCAACGAGAATAATTGTGCTATAACTTTACGTGACATTTATACAATCCTGTGATGAAAAGTTTCTCAAAGGAATTAAATTACAAATAAATGTGATATTTTATATTTTCTCACGGGGAATTGTATAAAGATAAAGATACATATTTTTAGTTTCTATTGTAATTTGTTTATGATTTAGGGAAGAAAATATTTAAGCAAAAATGAGGACAATCACATGAATTGAATCTTCCTTCATTAATGGAAAACGCCTCCCTAACGTATATATCTCAATTAATTTGTGATATATCTTAAATAATACATGTTGCAGTACATTGTTGACTGCTTTTAAATTAAAGCTAGCAAGAGTGTTATGATTCATGATGTCTGACCCTTCAATTTATAATGAGTTAATGCGTTAAAAGCGCTTAAAAGGAATCTACATCAGAGAGTTATGCATTAATTAAGATAGCTCGCTCGTGCAAATAGATGAGTCTATTTAGATAGAGAGCATTCAAAATCTAGGTTAATGATGTTGCTTTAAACTTCTCATAATTTTAGAATCTTGAAGAAATTGTGAGTTTATACAGAATACATGAGTACAATTTGGAAGGAACTGGAAATATAATCTGATTGAATTTAGCACGTTTCGCGACAATCGAGAAAGGAATGCATTAGAAGATGTCGCTTCCTTTTAGACAGACTATTTAATTATTTCATATGATGAAATTTTAGGGCTAAATTCTCTCTCTCTCTCTCTTTATATATATATATATATATATATATATTCATACATATATATATATATATATATATTCATACATATATATATATATATATTCATACATATATATATATGTAATGACTTAGAAATTTTCCCATATTTAAAATAAATCCTTTTTAAGGGCAGTTATTTATTAATTACGAACGAATTATTTCTACTTCAATCCTATGATAAAAACACTTCTACTGTAACAAGAGTCGCAATGCTTCTAAAACCTCAACTTCGGTACTTTTCCCTTTTTGTTATTATAAAAACTCTCCGCGTCTGCGCAATTTTCTCTTTCATAATCATGTAACGCTCTAAGCAAGTCACGCCGTTTTAGGCTTAATTCATTACTCCTGGCCATGGCTTTAATATTCCCATAATCTTTTAAAAGTTTAATCTATTATTGAGTACTCAGTAACTAACTTAATTTTTCCTATTTTCGAAATGTAATAAAATGTTTTGGACTTTAACGACTGCAATCTTCTTCGACTGCCTCTACACTTTAATAACGGAATAACGTTATATATATGTATAAGATCAGGCTTTAAAAAGGTGAAAGGCAGTCCATTGTCATCAAGGAAGAGACGATATTTGTTTAAATCTTCTTTTATTGAGGCATCAGGCGTTATTTCTTCATAGGTAAAGTATTTAATTTTTATGCAGCTCCATGACCAGAATTCAGAAGTTTACGCCCGAGCGGCGCGTTGTTGTTAAAAGCTTACATGCTAGCGTGAAAAAGGGCAGAAATGAATGCGCAGAACGCTTAAGTACCCAGAAAAGGGAATTTCCCCTTCAGAAACTCGTGATTTGAAAAGAAAGTTGTAGTGCGTTAGTTATGATGAAAGTAGAAGTATTTAAAATGAGGTACCGTTAATATTATTTTGGAAAGTTAAAAAATTAAAATATCATATATATATATATACATATTAAAGTTATGGAAATCAATCAATGTTAAATTTAAGTGGATGAACAAAGACTGTAGTTTATCCGTAAGAGAGTATAGATCTCATTTTTTCTTTACATTTTGTGAATTATGAATGTTTATGTTGATTATGTTGCTTTTACAATTCTGTTATGATTGTTTCTTATTGAGAGAGAGAGAGAATATAAATTGTAAAATGAGAAGCGCAATTAAAGCACATAGCGTTCTTTCAGGGGATGAAGTTGATATATATGTAATAATCTCACTTAATTATATTTCAAATTCTAATATTATATATTTTAAAGTCTTAATGTATTCCAAAATCACTTTTCTTAAACTCCAGTGTCGTTCTATTTCCCGCGCTGGAGGTATATTAAATCTCTCGTCTTGGCATATTTATTACTAAAAGAATATTTTAATCGTTTCCACGCGCGCACAAATCGTGAAATCAGCGACTCCTTGACGCCGTGCATCTTCCCTAAAACGTTTACGTAATTTATTAAAAATAGCCAATATTCCCTTCACTTTGATCACGTGTTATATTGTTATTCCCTTATCTGAGAGAATCGGGGATTTTCTGGACACACTTTGACTAAAAACTTCAACTAAGATGTCCGCCACTCTCCAAAATATTTTTATAATAAAGCAAATTGGTTAATAACTCGGCTGTTTTATGACTGCAACAACGAAATCATTTTATATATATAATAACACATTTATTCACAAGTAAAACAACAAACACATCAAACATCCATTTTAAGAATTTTAACTAATCACATATCTAAATTTAAATTATCCAATAATCAAATTATTAAATTAATGCCAAAAGTACCTACAGAAAGTTTTTGAATGTATCATATTAATACTGTTACTGTTAAGACTAAATTAATAATTAAAAAAGACAATCCAAATATTGAGTTTTCAACAATTTAAGTGATCAGCTCGCCTTTGGTGTCATTTTAAAATCTTCGCTTGTCATTTTAAAATCTTGATTTTATTTGCGCAAAACCATCAATGAGATCAGTTGTTGAAAACATAAAGGGCAAATTACCCTAAATATGCAGAAGAAAGAGGGAAAAGAGTCTTAACCCTAAATTACATACTATCAGAAATATATCTAACATTTATTAAAGAATATAAAATATTGCACATTATTCTAAATTGCGCTAAATCAATTAATTCTACATCTATAATATAAATATATTAACAAGGAGTTAGTAAATGAAAGTGTGAAAGTCCATCTACTATAAGCCATTCATAGACATTCAACACATATTCGCATAAAATATATTCATATTCTTGAAGATTAAAAAAAGGTCTTAAATTTTATTAAAATGTCATATATAAGTTAAAATTCTAGAGAATTATTTACAAACATAAATTTTTAAAAACATACTGAAAATTTAATTATTTATATGTAATGATTTTAAATGTAAACATCTGAACCCTTTTTCGAAATGTTAATTAGATTTTTAATTAATTAAAAATTAAGCAAAATTTTGCTGTTTTTCCTTAATAATTTCCGAAAATATTACAGCAAAAAATCATTTTTACGTCATCCGAAAGTGCAAAAAATTACCTTTTCAATAATATTAATTAAATTGAGGTGCAGGTTTTTTCTCTAATTCTATAAACCTTTTAAAATATTTTTTGGTTTAATTTACAACAATACTTTTCATTGTTAAAACGCAATTTAAACCATTTTCATTGTTTAAACAAATATTTAATTGTATGTTTCTCTTCCATTGTTGAAAGCTGAGATAATAATCCTACTGGTTTTTTTTCTTTTTTTTTATTTCATCAATTTATTCTTTGAAATCTTTGAATAATCTAACCACTTCAGACCGGCCTTGGTTGCTGTTAAGGGGAAATTTTTAGACCTCCCGGGACCGTATCGCTCGGTGTGAGAGGGTTAAAATTAATTTCAGAAAAGAAGCAGCTGTATAAAAGAATCCGGCCTAACAGACTTTCTCAAGGGTCACCAGCGGGCAGATATTCAAAAATGGAATTTTTTTCTGTTAGAGGTTTGACTTTCTTCTAAAAATTTCACCTCTCGTGATCCTAATAATTCCAAGAGAAATGAAAGGCAATGGAAGGACGACCCTCAAATAAAACTTCGACAGGCAAAAACAATAACACCAAAACAAATGTTTTTAAAAAATGCTTTTAACTCAAAATCATCAACTATCAGGCATTAATTTGCCGTTTGTTACAAAAATACTACTGTTTGCTTTATATTTCGACGAATTGAGCGGACTGTATTGAGTATTTAAAATACGCAATTTGTTTACATATATAGAGGTTGTGCCAATATATACAGATTTAATGTCAATAGATGCTGCCTGTTGGCATAAGTTGAGTATGCTCATGCAAGAGCTAGTTGTGAACAATTGTAATAAAATTGAACATGGTGCCTGCTATAACACACGTGAACTGAATGCGTTGCGAAGCACTGATAATAATTTTGAATATGTAGAAACTGATGTTACACATTATCCATGCGTTTCTCATGTTCTAGAGTAGATATACGTTCAATATATAATAGAAAACATAATGTGGAAATACATGGGCGAGTTGCGATGCTCATACTACATGCAGACAGAAAGCAGCCTCATGCCTCCGTGTCTCATGCCAATACAGCAACCGAACCGGTTGGATGGACATGGGACAAACCACATGCAGACTTGAAAACCGAACAACTTCTACTAACACTGACAGAAATGCAAGATGGTGGCGTCAAAGTGTTGCTCTAAGTTAGAAAAAGGAGCCAAATTAGTAGACAATGGACAATTATAAGGGGAATAAACGATACAATTTACCCCTCCATTCGAGAAACAAGAAAATGGCTCCTCACAGATAAATTCCAAAATTTATCAGTGTTTAACATCTGAGCATTAACAACTCGCATAGAACATTAGATGACCTGCGCAGTTCTGTTTTCCATCTGCCTATGGCATCACGTGGGTTGAATCCATTCTTATCAATAATTTCATTTTTTATTGCAAATACTAGGCAATTTGGATAGGAGATGTTTTTGTGTCCTGACAGTACATAATCATACACATACATAATGTGGTACTGACTTATGGTACACATACATAACATAGTACCAAAAGTCATAAAAATAGTTTAATTTGAATTTTCTATTAATGCAGTTTAGGCACATAAAAGGATTAAACGGAAGATTTAGTGTTTAAATGAAGGGTTGATTAATCTCGTTATAAAAGCGTTAAAGTGTTGAACGCTAAAAAAGGGTGTTACTCGTTATTCATTCGATTTATATTTCCATTTAGGGAATATGTAAATAGAAAATCCTATAAAATATGAAATTAAAAAGCCAAAGAAATATAATGCAATGTTTCAGTAGTGCGCATGATGCTGCTGCATATGAAAAAAACAAAGTCAGACAAAACATTTTTTATATGAGGAGAAAAAAAAATTTAGATTTAACAAATTATGGAACAGGAGTTTGGGTAAGTTTAACACGTTTTTCTTGCATTAATGTTTTATTCTTATGACGGCATTTTTGCCTGATGGCTAATAATTTTTTAACTTTTTGCAAAATTATCTTATTGGTGTTCCTGTTTGGATGTTTAAAAAAATTGTGATCAGTTCTTTCTTTGTCTTCCTGGGATCTTTCGGGTTACAAGAGGTTTCCTTTGACGAAAATCAAGATTCTTACAGAAAAAGTTTCAATTTTTTGAATCCATGCCTAAGTAGGTAACCTTTGATGAAGTCTACTTGGATGAATTCTTTTACTCATGTTCTACATTTTGTTAAATCTAAAAACTTTTTTGCTCATATAAAAACGTTTTGTCCATTTCTGCAACATATCCATCTTTATCTATCTATATTATTAAAATATATTTTGAAATTTAAATGGTCAAACTAAACTTAATGGAACACTTTAAGGAAATATAACTCCAAACAAATACCAGCTCTTAGGAAAAATGTTACGACTTTAATTTAAAAACATATGGAGAGGGAATCAGTTGAGCCTAGTATCAAAAAAATAAATTCATATTTTTTTACATAAAAATAAACAGAGGTTGTATCATGACATCACACTTTGTGCTCCATTGGAAACCTTTCGGTTCTCTGTTCTTTCACAATAACCGTGGACGTGTCTTCTTTAAATGATATAGGTTGTATAAGATATCAAAAATTTTATTATGAGTAATACCTCTTTTGACAGTAAAATGTCAGAATTTCTTTATTGATGAATTGCGCAATATTTTATAGTAAAGCCCCTTAAAATAGAAATATAAATTTGAGCGAGAAGCTTCAAAAATGTGATGGACGGTTGCGAACGAAAATGATATGTCTTAGCTTTGCATCATCTTCGGCAAGATAGGAAGGAATTCTTTGAAATATTCCCCGTAAAAACGTCAAGCGTATTTTCATATATATAAAAGACGTGGGCATTTCTCGAAAGTAAAAAAATATCATGGATACATCTAAATATATTGCAATAAATTTCTTGAACACTTGTACTTATTTTAAGATCACTAGCGATTAAATTTAGGAAGTTAAAAGTTAATATTGCTACGAATGATGTAACATGATAGCCCGATAGCACTGATTTGAAAGTGTTGCCTGACAATCTAAAGGATCCATTCTAGCCGAAACGCTGGAGTTGTAAAATGGAGATGTCTCTTAAATTTCTTCTTTCGAAAGCTCACACAAACACGTGGAACACTCAACGTTACTTCCGCCTGTGATTCACTAGATAAGTAGAGACGTTTCATGTAGAAACGTCAGTTGTGATATTTTGTTGTTTGTTTAATAAATCAGATCCTTTTAACCTTTGGTTGGACGCAGTACAAATGCTAACATGTTCAGGCACAATTCATCTGTGAGATTAAAAGTTAAATTTTTTGCTTAGGCTTAAGGAAAAGCATATCAAACTGAACTATTCGGTAATAAAAAGCTATATTTGTGTTTTTAAATAACATTTTTGTATTTCCTTGCAATTCCAACTAAAAAATATTCAGGAATTCAGGAGGGAGTTGACCTTTGCTTTCATGTAAGGTCCCTTTGTAATAACAGGTGTTGTCTTTGAGAGCCTCAAATAATTCGCAATTTTTGAAACAATATAGTGGAAATAACGATCAATATCATTGATTTAGGAGCTGAGACACAGATATACGAAAATTTGCAGGTATATAAAAAGAAATATTGAGAAAAATTTCTGAAAGCAGAAATGCAAACGTCATCGGACGCAACTCATCTACCAGATTAACGTGCCCCTCACGTGCATCAGAAGATCGCTGGAGAAAAATCCACAATACCCTTGTGCGAGTGGTAGGGAGCAAGAAAGCTAATTGAAGTCCCATACCTTTCTCGATAATACTCGCACTTAGGCACAAAATATATGGGTGCTTCATCTCACAGAATAAATGGGCCTGAAGGAAGGTTAAAATTATCCGCCATAATCATTTCTACTGAATAATATAAAGGGAATGGAGATTGTAGTACCCATACAAACAATGCAACCATCTGTTTTAGGAACACTATGAGCACGCAATAATTGAAAGTGGGATATAAGTGAACATCTGGCCATCTG
>BGPR01048938.1:0-11427 GCA_013235015.1 Araneus ventricosus
CAGATGGCCAGATGTTCACTTATATCCCACTTTCAATTATTGCGTGCTCATAGTGTTCCTAAAACAGATGGTTGCATTGTTTGTATGGGTACTACAATCTCCATTCCCTTTATATTATTCAGTAGAAATGATTATGGCGGATAATTTTAACCTTCCTTCAGGCCCATTTATTCTGTGAGATGAAGCACCCATATATTTTGTGCCTAAGTGCGAGTATTATCGAGAAAGGTATGGGACTTCAATTAGCTTTCTTGCTCCCTACCACTCGCACAAGGGTATTGTGGATTTTTCTCCAGCGATCTTCTGATGCACGTGAGGGGCACGTTAATCTGGTAGATGAGTTGCGTCCGATGACGTTTGCATTTCTGCTTTCAGAAATTTTTCTCAATATTTCTTTTTATATACCTGCAAATTTTCGTATATCTGTGTCTCAGCTCCTAAATCAATGATATTGATCGTTATTTCCACTATATTGTTTCAAAAATTGCGAATTATTTGAGGCTCTCAAAGACAACACCTGTTATTACAAAGGGACCTTACATGAAAGCAAAGGTCAACTCCCTCCTGAATTCCTGAATATTTTTTAGTTGGAATTGCAAGGAAATACAAAAATGTTATTTAAAAACACAAATATAGCTTTTTATTACCGAATAGTTCAGTTTGATATGCTTTTCCTTAAGCCTAAGCAAAAAATTTAACTTTTAATCTCACAGATGAATTGTGCCTGAACATGTTAGCATTTGTACTGCGTCCAACCAAAGGTTAAAAGGATCTGATTTATTAAACAAACAACAAAATATCACAACTGACGTTTCTACATGAAACGTCTCTACTTATCTAGTGAATCACAGGCGGAAGTAACGTTGAGTGTTCCACGTGTTTGTGTGAGCTTTCGAAAGAAGAAATTTAAGAGACATCTCCATTTTACAACTCCAGCGTTTCGGCTAGAATGGATCCTTTAGATTGTCAGGCAACACTTTCAAATCAGTGCTATCGGGCTATCATGTTACATCATTCGTAGCAATATTAACTTTTAACTTCCTAAATTTAATCGCTAGTGATCTTAAAATAAGTACAAGTGTTCAAGAAATTTATTGCAATATATTTAGATGTATCCATGATATTTTTTTACTTTCGAGAAATGCCCACGTCTTTTATATATATGAAAATACGCTTGACGTTTTTACGGGGAATATTTCAAAGAATTCCTTCCTATCTTGCCGAAGATGATGCAAAGCTAAGACATATCATTTTCGTTCGCAACCGTCCATCACATTTTTGAAGCTTCTCGCTCAAATTTATATTTCTATTTTAAGGGGCTTTACTATAAAATATTGCGCAATTCATCAATAAAGAAATTCTGACATTTTACTGTCAAAAGAGGTATTACTCATAATAAAATTTTTGATATCTTATACAACCTATATCATTTAAAGAAGACACGTCCACGGTTATTGTGAAAGAACAGAGAACCGAAAGGTTTCCAATGGAGCACAAAGTGTGATGTCATGATACAACCTCTGTTTATTTTTATGTAAAAAAATATGAATTTATTTTTTTGATACTAGGCTCAACTGATTCCCTCTCCATATGTTTTTAAATTAAAGTCGTAACATTTTTCCTAAGAGCTGGTATTTGTTTGGAGTTATATTTCCTTAAAGTGTTCCATTAAGTTTAGTTTGACCATTTAAATTTCAAAATATATTTTAATAATATAGATAGATAAAGATGGATATGTTGCAGAAATGGACAAAACGTTTTTATATGAGCAAAAAAGTTTTTAGATTTAACAAAATGTAGAACATGAGTAAAAGAATTCATCCAAGTAGACTTCATCAAAGGTTACCTACTTAGGCATGGATTCAAAAAATTGAAACTTTTTCTGTAAGAATCTTGATTTTCGTCAAAGGAAACCTCTTGTAACCCGAAAGATCCCAGGAAGACAAAGAAAGAACTGATCACAATTTTTTTAAACATCCAAACAGGAACACCAATAAGATAATTTTGCAAAAAGTTAAAAAATTATTAGCCATCAGGCAAAAATGCCGTCATAAGAATAAAACATTAATGCAAGAAAAACGTGTTAAACTTACCCAAACTCCTGTTCCATAATTTGTTAAATCTAAATTTTTTTTTCTCCTCATATAAAAAATGTTTTGTCTGACTTTGTTTTTTTCATATGCAGCAGCATCATGCGCACTACTGAAACATTGCATTATATTTCTTTGGCTTTTTAATTTCATATTTTATAGGATTTTCTATTTACATATTCCCTAAATGGAAATATAAATCGAATGAATAACGAGTAACACCCTTTTTTAGCGTTCAACACTTTAACGCTTTTATAACGAGATTAATCAACCCTTCATTTAAACACTAAATCTTCCGTTTAATCCTTTTATGTGCCTAAACTGCATTAATAGAAAATTCAAATTAAACTATTTTTATGACTTTTGGTACTATGTTATGTATGTGTACCATAAGTCAGTACCACATTATGTATGTGTATGATTATGTACTGTCAGGACACAAAAACATCTCCTATCCAAATTGCCTAGTATTTGCAATAAAAAATGAAATTATTGATAAGAATGGATTCAACCCACGTGATGCCATAGGCAGATGGAAAACAGAACTGCGCAGGTCATCTAATGTTCTATGCGAGTTGTTAATGCTCAGATGTTAAACACTGATAAATTTTGGAATTTATCTGTGAGGAGCCATTTTCTTGTTTCTCGAATGGAGGGGTAAATTGTATCGTTTATTCCCCTTATAATTGTCCATTGTCTACTAATTTGGCTCCTTTTTCTAACTTAGAGCAACACTTTGACGCCACCATCTTGCATTTCTGTCAGTGTTAGTAGAAGTTGTTCGGTTTTCAAGTCTGCATGTGGTTTGTCCCATGTCCATCCAACCGGTTCGGTTGCTGTATTGGCATGAGACACGGAGGCATGAGGCTGCTTTCTGTCTGCATGTAGTATGAGCATCGCAACTCGCCCATGTATTTCCACATTATGTTTTCTATTATATATTGAACGTATATCTACTCTAGAACATGAGAAACGCATGGATAATGTGTAACATCAGTTTCTACATATTCAAAATTATTATCAGTGCTTCGCAACGCATTCAGTTCACGTGTGTTATAGCAGGCACCATGTTCAATTTTATTACAATTGTTCACAACTAGCTCTTGCATGAGCATACTCAACTTATGCCAACAGGCAGCATCTATTGACATTAAATCTGTATATATTGGCACAACCTCTATATATGTAAACAAATTGCGTATTTTAAATACTCAATACAGTCCGCTCAATTCGTCGAAATATAAAGCAAACAGTAGTATTTTTGTAACAAACGGCAAATTAATGCCTGATAGTTGATGATTTTGAGTTAAAAGCATTTTTTAAAAACATTTGTTTTGGTGTTATTGTTTTTGCCTGTCGAAGTTTTATTTGAGGGTCGTCCTTCCATTGCCTTTCATTTCTCTTGGAATTATTAGGATCACGAGAGGTGAAATTTTTAGAAGAAAGTCAAACCTCTAACAGAAAAAAATTCCATTTTTGAATATCTGCCCGCTGGTGACCCTTGAGAAAGTCTGTTAGGCCGGATTCTTTTATACAGCTGCTTCTTTTCTGAAATTAATTTTAACCCTCTCACACCGAGCGATACGGTCCCGGGAGGTCTAAAAATTTCCCCTTAACAGCAACCAAGGCCGGTCTGAAGTGGTTAGATTATTCAAAGATTTCAAAGAATAAATTGATGAAATAAAAAAAAAGAAAAAAAACCAGTAGGATTATTATCTCAGCTTTCAACAATGGAAGAGAAACATACAATTAAATATTTGTTTAAACAATGAAAATGGTTTAAATTGCGTTTTAACAATGAAAAGTATTGTTGTAAATTAAACCAAAAAATATTTTAAAAGGTTTATAGAATTAGAGAAAAAACCTGCACCTCAATTTAATTAATATTATTGAAAAGGTAATTTTTTGCACTTTCGGATGACGTAAAAATGATTTTTTGCTGTAATATTTTCGGAAATTATTAAGGAAAAACAGCAAAATTTTGCTTAATTTTTAATTAATTAAAAATCTAATTAACATTTCGAAAAAGGGTTCAGATGTTTACATTTAAAATCATTACATATAAATAATTAAATTTTCAGTATGTTTTTAAAAATTTATGTTTGTAAATAATTCTCTAGAATTTTAACTTATATATGACATTTTAATAAAATTTAAGACCTTTTTTTAATCTTCAAGAATATGAATATATTTTATGCGAATATGTGTTGAATGTCTATGAATGGCTTATAGTAGATGGACTTTCACACTTTCATTTACTAACTCCTTGTTAATATATTTATATTATAGATGTAGAATTAATTGATTTAGCGCAATTTAGAATAATGTGCAATATTTTATATTCTTTAATAAATGTTAGATATATTTCTGATAGTATGTAATTTAGGGTTAAGACTCTTTTCCCTCTTTCTTCTGCATATTTAGGGTAATTTGCCCTTTATGTTTTCAACAACTGATCTCATTGATGGTTTTGCGCAAATAAAATCAAGATTTTAAAATGACAAGCGAAGATTTTAAAATGACACCAAAGGCGAGCTGATCACTTAAATTGTTGAAAACTCAATATTTGGATTGTCTTTTTTAATTATTAATTTAGTCTTAACAGTAACAGTATTAATATGATACATTCAAAAACTTTCTGTAGGTACTTTTGGCATTAATTTAATAATTTGATTATTGGATAATTTAAATTTAGATATGTGATTAGTTAAAATTCTTAAAATGGATGTTTGATGTGTTTGTTGTTTTACTTGTGAATAAATGTGTTATTATATATATAAAATGATTTCGTTGTTGCAGTCATAAAACAGCCGAGTTATTAACCAATTTGCTTTATTATAAAAATATTTTGGAGAGTGGCGGACATCTTAGTTGAAGTTTTTAGTCAAAGTGTGTCCAGAAAATCCCCGATTCTCTCAGATAAGGGAATAACAATATAACACGTGATCAAAGTGAAGGGAATATTGGCTATTTTTAATAAATTACGTAAACGTTTTAGGGAAGATGCACGGCGTCAAGGAGTCGCTGATTTCACGATTTGTGCGCGCGTGGAAACGATTAAAATATTCTTTTAGTAATAAATATGCCAAGACGAGAGATTTAATATACCTCCAGCGCGGGAAATAGAACGACACTGGAGTTTAAGAAAAGTGATTTTGGAATACATTAAGACTTTAAAATATATAATATTAGAATTTGAAATATAATTAAGTGAGATTATTACATATATATCAACTTCATCCCCTGAAAGAACGCTATGTGCTTTAATTGCGCTTCTCATTTTACAATTTATATTCTCTCTCTCTCTCAATAAGAAACAATCATAACAGAATTGTAAAAGCAACATAATCAACATAAACATTCATAATTCACAAAATGTAAAGAAAAAATGAGATCTATACTCTCTTACGGATAAACTACAGTCTTTGTTCATCCACTTAAATTTAACATTGATTGATTTCCATAACTTTAATATGTATATATATATATATGATATTTTAATTTTTTAACTTTCCAAAATAATATTAACGGTACCTCATTTTAAATACTTCTACTTTCATCATAACTAACGCACTACAACTTTCTTTTCAAATCACGAGTTTCTGAAGGGGAAATTCCCTTTTCTGGGTACTTAAGCGTTCTGCGCATTCATTTCTGCCCTTTTTCACGCTAGCATGTAAGCTTTTAACAACAACGCGCCGCTCGGGCGTAAACTTCTGAATTCTGGTCATGGAGCTGCATAAAAATTAAATACTTTACCTATGAAGAAATAACGCCTGATGCCTCAATAAAAGAAGATTTAAACAAATATCGTCTCTTCCTTGATGACAATGGACTGCCTTTCACCTTTTTAAAGCCTGATCTTATACATATATATAACGTTATTCCGTTATTAAAGTGTAGAGGCAGTCGAAGAAGATTGCAGTCGTTAAAGTCCAAAACATTTTATTACATTTCGAAAATAGGAAAAATTAAGTTAGTTACTGAGTACTCAATAATAGATTAAACTTTTAAAAGATTATGGGAATATTAAAGCCATGGCCAGGAGTAATGAATTAAGCCTAAAACGGCGTGACTTGCTTAGAGCGTTACATGATTATGAAAGAGAAAATTGCGCAGACGCGGAGAGTTTTTATAATAACAAAAAGGGAAAAGTACCGAAGTTGAGGTTTTAGAAGCATTGCGACTCTTGTTACAGTAGAAGTGTTTTTATCATAGGATTGAAGTAGAAATAATTCGTTCGTAATTAATAAATAACTGCCCTTAAAAAGGATTTATTTTAAATATGGGAAAATTTCTAAGTCATTACATATATATATATGTATGAATATATATATATATATATGTATGAATATATATATATATATATATATGTATGAATATATATATATATATATATATATATAAAGAGAGAGAGAGAGAGAATTTAGCCCTAAAATTTCATCATATGAAATAATTAAATAGTCTGTCTAAAAGGAAGCGACATCTTCTAATGCATTCCTTTCTCGATTGTCGCGAAACGTGCTAAATTCAATCAGATTATATTTCCAGTTCCTTCCAAATTGTACTCATGTATTCTGTATAAACTCACAATTTCTTCAAGATTCTAAAATTATGAGAAGTTTAAAGCAACATCATTAACCTAGATTTTGAATGCTCTCTATCTAAATAGACTCATCTATTTGCACGAGCGAGCTATCTTAATTAATGCATAACTCTCTGATGTAGATTCCTTTTAAGCGCTTTTAACGCATTAACTCATTATAAATTGAAGGGTCAGACATCATGAATCATAACACTCTTGCTAGCTTTAATTTAAAAGCAGTCAACAATGTACTGCAACATGTATTATTTAAGATATATCACAAATTAATTGAGATATATACGTTAGGGAGGCGTTTTCCATTAATGAAGGAAGATTCAATTCATGTGATTGTCCTCATTTTTGCTTAAATATTTTCTTCCCTAAATCATAAACAAATTACAATAGAAACTAAAAATATGTATCTTTATCTTTATACAATTCCCCGTGAGAAAATATAAAATATCACATTTATTTGTAATTTAATTCCTTTGAGAAACTTTTCATCACAGGATTGTATAAATGTCACGTAAAGTTATAGCACAATTATTCTCGTTGAAATACAGTTTAAGTTAATGTAATAAAAGTTAAGTATTCGTTTCGATGAAACAACCAAATACATATAAAATACACAATATAATATTATAACAAGAAACACAATACATATAAGTTTCGAAAGGGAAAATACCACATTTTTACAGCAGAAGAAAAACCAGTAAATAAAATAGCCATCTCTAACGACTATGTATTCCATGTATATTATTTTAAGCCATCGGATACATAAAAACTGTTTTAAGTCAGGATTTTTATTTCATGCTGCAAAGTATAGTTGCCAACCATTATGGTAACACTTTTTAAACCGGGTATGTAACACAATTGTGCAAAAAATGCTTCGTGGTAATGTGGCACTTCAATAATTACTCTTCACAGAGAGATATGAGTCAGAATCGGTCATGCTTTTATACAATCACATTTTATAGGGCTTACTCTCAATCTTACATGTATATGTTGGGTATCATTATTTAGTGAATGCAGTGCTTTTGTGATTTCAAAATTTTTATATATTCTTAAATTATATACTAAATAAGATTAAAGGAAATTCAAACCTTTAGTCAGAATTCGCGTTTTTATTTATTTTTAGCCGAAAGAGCTGTTCTTGGCTAATTTGCGCGCCTTTAGACAGAAAAATCGCAGCATGATGAAATTTTAAGCACGTCGTGTATCGTTATATTATTTTCGTCTGTCTCTATATCATTTTTAAATATTTGATCTTAATTATACAGCAACGATAACGTGCACATGAAAAATGTGTTTAATATCGTTGCAACGTGCGTGTGTATAAATATAATGAAAAGTATCGCTTTAAAATGTACTTAAAATGTTATTTAAAAATTATTAAAGTTAGAAAAAATATTGCGAGGCAATAAAATAGATAACACTGAAAAGGAAACTTTCGGCATTTTAAAGCGGTGTGAAAAGATCTTAGTGCAATAATATACTCCGAAGTTATTCAGGAGAAACTTGCCATATTGGTTAATATTTAATTAATTGAAAATTCATTTTAAATTTTAAAATGCTTTCTTAGTGAGCAGAAGTAACTACTTTCCAAATTTAGTAGCTTTAGATGGAACGCTCTGCCCTGTAGAGTGTTTTGAACGATTCTTGTATGACGCATCATGCGATTTACAGATACAGGGGGGCCCAGAGTGTAATGTTTGAAACGAATCGGAATTTTAAAACAAAAAAGAGTAATGAAAACATTTTAATGATATATATTGAAATTTCATCGTAAGCAATTAATGATAGAGGGGTTCGAAATGACCGCCTTCTATGCAATCAGTGAGGCGGTTTTGGAATCCATCCATCACGCGTGAGAAGACTTCGCTGTCAATCGTGTGGACTGTAGTCCTTTTGTCCGGTCCGGTCTTGTTGTGAAACTCCTCTTGCCATGTCCGTTGCTCTGCCTTAACATTTTCATGGCATTTCAAGCACAATAAACACTAGAATATCTGTTGAATTTGTATTTATTTTCATTTGTGATGATCACAACAGAACATGAACAAAAACACTAAAATTCGCCGCTCGTTAACGAAACACACACCTATACAATTGCCCGCTCTAATGATCATGCGCACCCACCAAGTTGGTTCTCACTTGCTCGCAGATAGGGCCATCTATTAGATTGTTTTTCAACATTGCCCTCTGGGCTACCAGGGAATATGCCAGCTGTCATATAGATAATATGCATTATCATGTGTATAAAACACGATTTCTATTGTTCTAACAACTGAGATATAAATTTGGTGACTAACTGGCCGATGTTTGTCTAGCTTTTGTAAAGGAAGGGACAAAGTGAAGGCTCGAAGTTTCAAAACTAATGCATTATCTTGAATTCTAACAGAATTTAGCGAATTTTCTTAAGGACACCATTAGATCCTACTGAATGCAGCTGCAATCAGCTCAAAGCCGAATCTAAATTTAATAAACGACAAGCAAAAACTCTGGAGTAGTCAATTGGGAACTCTCAACTGCTCGTAGAATAAGATTTTGATCCTATTGCGCTATTAGTTCAATTTTGAATACAATGAGGAAAATACTTTACGTACTTATTATTTGTTAAAGACTCTTAAAATGACATTTCTTAGATATGTTTGTCTAGCTTTTGTAAAGGAAGGGACAAAGTGAAGGCTTAAAGTTTCAAAATCATTGCATTATCTCGAATTATAACGCAATTTCGCGAATTTTCTTAAGGACACCATTAGATCCTACTGAATGCAGTTGCAATCAGCTCAAAGCCGAATCTAAATCTAATAAACGACAAGCAAACAGTCTGGAGTAGTCGATTGGGAACTATCAACTGAACTTGGAATAAGATTTTGATTCTATTGAGAGATAAGTTGCATTTTGAATACAATGAGGAAAATACTTTACCTACTTATTATTTGTTAAAGACTCTTATAGTGGCATTTCTTAGATATTTATGCAAATCTACGACATTTGTTCTCGCTTTCTTATAGAAATTTTCTGTAGTTGAAATCCGGTAAATTTTCATGTAAATATTCAGACCCATGAAGTATTCTGCAAAACAATATATTCTGAAGCAATTTACATAATTTGTATAGGAATCGGCGAATTGACTCACAATTTCGTAAGACGCTGATGAGATAATTGAAGTTTATTGGATGAGCTCTGAAGCATTTAGAATGAATGTTTGGTTTTCCTTATTGATTTAATAAGATGTGTATCTTTTGTTCCTTCATGAAAGGCTCGCACATAAATTCTGAACCTTCTATCTGTGTCAACTGAATGATATTGTAAGTGTTTTGATTAATTTTGCGGATCCAGAAATGTTGAAAAGACATTATTCAATTTATATATGTATATACTCTTCTGTTTCAGAGGCATATTAATCTTGAAAAGTTTCTGTTATTAAATTTTGTCCCGGCAAAGTTTTTTAAATTATATTATGATCGGACTTAAGTGATAATTTATAGAATGACGCATAAAAGTGGTTTGAAAAGAAGAATCGGATTTAATTAAACTGTGTGTTCGGCTCTCGTATAATCACACGTCTGAAGGAAAATTTTATAATAAATGTAGTCAGCTATAATATCTTTTTCTTCAGATTTAATTTTCTGGTAAATTTTTTTGACAAAAAATAACAAAATAAATATTTTTGTGATAGCTATTTTACAAAATAAAATGATTGATTCACGATTACCATAATAACATGAACGATATTGTCTCGCTCCTCTAAGTCATCCAGAAGCTTAGTGTCCTAAGCTTTGTCTTAATTGTTTATTCTATTGTTGTCGCTCTATCTGCTCTGTGACAAAATCGTCTCGTGGGTGTACGTGAATGCAGTCCAATAAGCAGGATTTAAAAAATAAAGCTCTTTGTTTCACAAATATTCTAAGATAAGAAACGTAGCACAAGTATTCAAACAGCGCTTTTAAAACTTCACAATAGAGATTACCATTAAATCTCAACACAGCGCTCAAAGGCTTCTTGTAAGCTCACCAGCTTGCTTGCTGATCAAAATCCAACTGACTCTTCTTGGCTTGAGAGCTTGCCTTTATACTTTTCAACAGGAAGTGACTTCATTATGTAGGAAGTGACGTAATTTCCAGAAAGTTCATGAAACCAGTAGAAATAGGTTGAAAATTCGAGGTCCTTCTAGAAAATTCCCTTTGTGTCCAAAGTCGCCAACTTTGCCGCCAAGATTAGCATCTCAGGGAAACGACTTTATAGCTTTGTAACATTATTTATACAATATTCTATATCTCTTTCAATTTCGGAATTGCATTTTATATTCCTATTGCGTCCAATTTAGATGTTGTTATAGCGCACAAGTTTTTCCATAATTGTTCTGTGTTATTGATCTTAAAATATCCACCTTAAATGTTACTACCTAATGCATCAGTATCGAAATGGACTCGCTTGTAATTTCCTCTTCTTGGAACTTCTGCTTAATATCATTTTATTCAAAAACGTTGCTATACGAATGATTCCAAATCCCTAAAGCTTTGCTTCATAATCAAACAGCACATATCACGAGTTATTTTTAAAAATATAACATAAAACAAATTAACTTATAATTCCAACATCAGCGCACAAATAGACTCGCATGTTATTTCCTACTCTTAGTGCTTCTATTTTATCTCTAGTGATTACAAAATGTTGCTCAACGAAATCCCTCAAGTTTCGTTTCATTGGTAGATGGCACATATTGGTTATTTTCAAAACAATGACATA
>BGPR01048939.1:0-11427 GCA_013235015.1 Araneus ventricosus
GTAAGTAAATTCCATTTTTCTTGTAAAGCAAATATCGCAAGAACTTGTTTTGAATTCGCTCAATAATTTCAATTTTATTATGGTAATTGAGATCCCAAATAAAATTACAATATTCCAGACTGGTTCGTACATGAGCGTAGTATAAAACCTTCGGCGCAATTTCACTCGAAAATTCCCTAGTTCTGCGTTTAAGAATTCCAAGTTTACGATATGCCTTAGAGACCACGGAATCAATGTGTTGGAAAAAATCAAGTTTAGTGTCAAAGATGATACCTAAGTCGGTGACTGAATCTGAGCGTGATAGAACGAGATCATTAATTTTATAAACATGATTCAAAGGCTGGGCTTTTCTAGTATAACTAAGAATACTACATTTTTCAATGTTCAGGTGTAACTTGTCTGTGTATCTCTCAAAAAGACACTTTGACACAAAGATCACTCTGCAGAAGGACAGCATCTAGATTGGAACTCATTGAACTAAACAATTTCATGTCGTCAGCAAATAAAAGAAACTCAGAGTATTTAAAAACACTAGTAAGCTCATTAATGAATAAAATAAAAAGCAGAGGTACAAGGTGAGAGCCCTGTGGGACACCGGAAGTAACCAAGAACTCACATAAAACAGCATTATTAAAATAAACATAGAATGCCCTATTATATAAATAAGAATGAAGCCAATCCGTCAGGTTAACATGAAAACCAAGACCATGTAACTTATTTAAAAGAATGCCAAAATCGTTAGAGTCAAAGGCCTTCGAAAAGTCAGTGTAAATAAGATCAAATTGTGAGCCAATTTGAAATGAAAAAATAATCTTATTTGTTAAGCAAAATAAATTAGTGGCAGTTGAATGTTTAAGAATAAAACTGTGTTCAGGTGAAGAAATTAGATTCTTAACTTGGTGTAAAAGCCCTTTATGAATTTTCCTTTCATAACACTTAGACATGGTACTTAAAATAGTAATGGGTCGATAATTTTTCCAATCCTGTGCATCACCTCTTTACAAACAGGAATAATTCTTGTTTGCTTCCAGACAAGAGGAAATACATTTCATCTCAACGACAGGTTAAACAAAATAAGAAGGGGATAAATGAAAAACTCTGCGCATCCCTTAATAATAAAAGAAGGAATGTTATCCACACGAACAGTTAGAGAAGATTTTAATTCCCTGATCGCCAAAACCACATCATCATAAGTAATGCTGGGGATTTTAACCAAATCAACGACACAGTTGCTCTTGAACTCATCCTTTATATCATAGTTTGTGCTAGGTTTGAATACAGATTTAAAATAGTCAGCAAAAGCATGTGCAATATCGCCATCATTCTCATAACACACGTTATTATAGTATAAACTGTTAAGTAAATTGATGTTTTTATTATTAAAATAAGACCAAAATTTTTTAGGATCCGAAATTAGATTATTTTCCGTGAGCCGCAGATATGTGTTATAATCTTTTTTCATACTATATTTAACAACAGAGCGTAGAGTTCTCAATTCATTGACTGAATCAGGATTTACACCTTTTAAAGTCAACCTTCGGACACGGGCTTTCCATTCTAACAATCTTCTAGTTTCAATTGAGTACCAGAAGGGAAATCTGCTAGTAACACTTTTTCTCAAAGGAATAGTACGACTAAAGCATCATTTAAACAGTTATAAAAGTTAAAAACTGCTTTGTCAATGTCATTAAACTTAAGTAGAAAACTCCAGTCAATCTCACGGAAAAAACACCACATAGTCAAAAAGTCAGCCCTTCTAAAATCATATCTAGATATATTCACATTCTTTCTATTAGGGTGGTCAGCAACAAAACAAATGGAAATTGATAGAGCAGGATGATGCTTGCCCTCGGGAACCAAAGGTTTATCACTGTGCCAGACAGAAATATGACTAAAATCAATATCAATTAAAATCAAATCAAGAAATTTATTATTGCAATTAAAAGTATTGTTAAATTGTCCTAAATTGTAAGGATTCACAAAATTGAATAATTCGTTTACAGGTGGGTTCTAGTTATCACCAAAATCGTCATATATCAATAAATTAAAATAACCACATATGAGAATGCTAAAAAAAATAATTTTTTCAAAACAATCAAAAAATTCAACATACGTGTCGGCACGAGAGGAGTGCGGAAAATAAATAACACAAACAAGCATTTTTGCCCGTGATTTAATTTGATGGATATTCAGACTGCCTCGAGATCCGATCCAGGAAGGTCCAAAATACAGGGAGAAAAACACTTTTTAGCAGCTATAAGAACAGCTCCATCACGTCTGCATGAATTTGATGAGGAATCACGTCCCTTCGGAATACCAGATATCTATCGTCGAAAAGTTCCAAAGAATCAATATCTTCACAAAGCCGTGTCTCGGTAATTAAAATAACATCTTGATCGTCAGAAGCCACAGAACTGTAAAAATCAGAAGTTTTAGTGCGAAGACCACGTACATTTTGATAAAATAAAGAGAGCCTTAAAACTCAGTGGTAAGGCAACCCTCAAGCCAAAACGATGCCTTACTTAACCTTATCAAATGATAGTACTAATTTGTGTCTAACAGCCCGGGTTTAAAAATCCAGGCTTTAAATAAAGGTGGCAAAGTTCTGTAACCTGTCTTAGGGTGACCATGTTAAGAAAATATAAATAGAAAACTTTTGAACCAAAATAGTGGTAGAAGTGTTATAAACACATTTCTGTAGCATACGAAACCTGTATGAAAAACTTTTACAAACAAAATTATTAACGGATTAAATGTCAAACATTACACAGGTAACATTTTCTTGAATGTAAGGCCACACGAGAGTTTCACGTGCGGCTTTTTTGATGCGAACTCAGTCGTTTGGTTCTGCTTTCTAGTGCAACAGAGTGGTGAATTCAAACAGTAGTTTGTGCGAAACTTTTGATACATTCGAAATATAAAAATAAAAAATTCAATCCATTTATCTTGTACTTGAAAACGAAGCAAAAGTGTTTATAACTTTATTAAAGTTTCCTTCCATTAAAAAAAATCAAAGATAAATTATAGATTCTTGAATATTTCTTTAAAGTAAGAAGGTAATCGAAAGAATTCCATCGTTAATTTGGACCAGATTAATTTCTTTAACCACCAAGTCAAATTTTTTTCGATTTAAAATACAATGAGTAACAAGTAACTTATTTTAGTTATATTAACGTCCCGTTTCGAAGCAACACGAGAACTATTTTGTGGCGGACTTCGTAATTTTGGACCGCGATCAGATGACAAGAACAATACAATGTAGCAATTTTTAAGAGGGCAATTATTACAATTCGGTTGTAATTGGGTTCATAAACACAAATATTTTAAACAATTTTGTCTAAAAAAATAGAAAATGTAAACATAAAATAAAAAAAGAAAATGTTGACGCCAGAAGCGCCATCGGAGGGGAAAATTGTGCAATTCTTTAGTGTTTATCTTCTCGTAATGAGTGAGTTAGTGTTTATCTCTCATCAGAAGCTAGTGTATGATAAGAATCTCTGCTCAGTGGCTACCTACATAAACGGCGCCCACGCCCTCTTTAATAATGAAATGTTTCCTCATTTTCTTTTCGGAAACTTTATGCCAGGGAGTGCAAAATTAAAGTGCAAATAAACAAAATTAACAAATAAACATTGTTTTAGTTACAAATTTTTAACGAATTTCCTAACTTTTCACAGAAAACTTGAATTACTTCTAACTTAATCAGCGCGAAAAATTGGTGCGTTCTAACTTTAGTCCTTTAAATATGGCTGCAATAAGAAAATCAAAGCTTTTTGTAAGAAGCTTTTGAAGTATTAGAAAAATAGGAATAAAAGTTGCATTACATTTATCTCGTATTTGAAAAATAATATGAAATGTGTACAAATCTCTTAATCAATCGGAAAAACCCCACATATATACAAATAGAAAAGAAAATATTATATACATTACTTTTTTGCATAGAGACAGTATATAAAATGTCTAAACATTGAAGTAAATCTTTTGATAAAAAACATGAAATCATACAAAAGCCTTAGTGACTAATAATATTCATAATATAATTCATCATATAATTTCATACATATCTATAAATACAGTAATCAAAATTTACAACTAATTAAGTTTAATAATGTTTTATCTAGCGCCTTATAAAAAAGTTGAAATTCATTAAATGAAATTACGGAATAAGCTATTTTAGCGGGAAAAAATGCCGATTCAAATATAAAATAAAATTACAACGTTATTAATTTATCTATGACATATAAAGACGCACTTCCTTCTTATTTTAGTAGACATTATTTATGTGCATGAAAAAACGATACATTATTTCTAAAAAAGTTTGAAGTCTTTAGGATATCCGAAATGCAAAAAATTAAAATCTTTCTGGCTTTTAATGAGGCAAAAATGTTTATGAATACAATACTTTAGTACTTAAATGTCTGCACAAGTACTTCACATAAGGATTACAAACAAAAAAAAAATGATTGCCATATTTACATATTTAGATAATTATTTTATATTGAGTATTGGTATTTTAATGATTTGATAGTCAAGGAAAATTTTATTGCGTTTTTAACAGTACAATTAATTGGTAACAATAGCGAAAGAAAACGCTTCACATTACGGCAGGAACTGTATTTCTTTTCTTTATATATTTGTTCTAATTAATTATTAATGAAACCGCTTTCATTTATTTTGATTTAAACGTCAATACGGACTGATAATTTTTACCAGGAATTGCAAAACTTTATGCGGTCTCTTCTCTCTCTCAGTATTTTTTGTTTGTTTGTTTGCTTTTGGCAGAACAACAGCATCTAGGTTTTGCGAAATTAAATTTAAAATAAACACTATTGCATTTTCCTCATACAAATTATGGAAATATTCAGTGCTAAAAACAATGTAAAGATAGCGAACTTGCGTCTTTTAAAGTTGCTGGACTGCTCTTACACTGCGCGAAAAATATGGAGGAATATTTTCCTTTCTTCACTCTCTGCTGATTGAAAATAGGAATGTCACTTTTGGACAATTTATCACCAATTTCCGAAGAAACTGATATTAGTCAGTATGATTGAGGATACCGTGTGCAACCATCAGAAACCCTCCTGAGATAATCATCCTTAACCATCTTTCCTTATCTCCTACCCTACCGAGCCTCAAATCTGTGAAACGGTCCTTCCTTTTAAACGAGTTTTTAATTTCATGCATGGAGGTTTGGGTCGGCAAATCTCTGAAACATAATATTACTTGTTATTTTGTCGCAGCTTGAGGTTTCCGGGTTGTAAAAACAACTGTATCGATAAGATTTCTCCACACTTTGTTGAAACCATTTCAATTTTTAAGAATCTTGGGAAAAAGAGCTTCAAGAAACCTACTTTTCTTTTAAATACAACCAATTGATTCCTTAATTTTGCGCCCCCTGAAAATTGGGCCCCACCTGCCCCACCCTAGTTACGCCATTGCTCGGCTCTCGTAATGAGATAAATAAATAGAGAGATTACAGTCCATTTGCGTGGAGTTCTTTAGTGATTTATGAAAAATTGAGCTATCAATGGGCCCGCCATATATCAGGACCAAAGAATGACATAAATGACACAAAAATAAAATAAATGAAATTGCCAATATTTCAACTGAAATATTTACATCTTTGCAATAAATATACTGTATACTCTGTATTATAAACATGAAAAAAAATTTGGAATTTCGAGAATCATAAGCTCACTATCTAATTAGTTTCCCCTAATATAATTATCTTAAATATCAAAAACTGAAGAACAGAACACTACAGGCCCAGATTAAGTCCTGCAGAGGCCGTTAGGCAGAGCAGTTTATGGGACCTTTTCCTTTTCCTCTCCCTCCAAAACTCTCAAAGTCAGATTTTTTACTAATTTTCCCTGATATAATAAACACTAAAAGATCGCAAATATATTATTAACTGGAATCTTCTGAAAGTTGAGGATTTACCTGTAAAATATCCAGGAAGGAAAAATTGTTTGTTTTAAAAATAATGTTTAAACGATTATAGAGGAAATTCTAGAAATCAAATTTATAAAGTCTTAAAGGAAGTTTGGTGTCTTTGGTCAAACGAGACTAAAAAGCCTTTCAGTAACATGTTTTTACTTCACAGAGAATGCACAAAACACACATAAACATAAACGTTCGGCTGCTGACAAGACACAAGAAGTTATGAATACAAAATACAGCTAGCTAGCTGATATCACATTACATCGCCGCCCAGCGGCCGGTTTCATTTCGCTCTGTTATACAACCTTCTTCCCCCCCTTGAAACTCTTTTAGAGTCCCAAGCACATAACACTCTGTTTGCAAATGTTAATTAATGTTTAAAGTAGAGTTTTTAGTGTTAATGCTTAAGAATACTTTGAAAACATTCATTTTTTTGTTTCTATAGCTGTAGCTCTCAATGTTTACTTAAAATAAGAACCTCGTTTTGTGCAAAGGATGAGATAATTGTTTGTTATCGTTTTTGTAGAGAATTCTAAGGCCTATTTGGAGGCTATATTTTTAATCAAACGATTTAGCTAATTACAATTGTTCCATTTTGGAGTTTAGCTGTTTTACGAGATTATTTTCTCTCAGTCGTTATAAATAAAAAGAATTAAACGCTTTGTGTAATAAAGCAAGAAATGATTCGAATTTGGCGCTTGAAACAATTTTCAAATGGATTTGGCGATTATTTTAATCGGATGTTTACCGTAAAACGATCTGTGAATCGAAACTTAACAAAACAGAAAACTCGTCCATATCTACTTTCTCCCGTGCTGCCGCCAGAATGAAGGATTTTATTTAAAGACATTCTGCAAAATCCTTCGTTTTCTTTTGAGGGTTTCGGAGCAGTTCTCGTTTCTTCCTGAGATTTTTTTGCAGTGAGATTAGCTGATTTTATATCTTTTTGCGATTCTTCATTGTTGTATAAAAGAAAGTTTTGCTTGTTGCGTTCGATTTCTATAGTGCAATACAATTGTGTATCTCCAGATGCAGAAGCAATAATTAAAATAATAATTTAAATTACTCTGCCTAAAAAGGAGTATTTTTCATTAAATCCTATAAATTAGTTCCTATTTAACAGAATCCTATATTGCATTCAATATAAATTATAAATAAAGATTTTTGCCGTTTCGCAGTAATACATTATAACAATCAGTTGTTTCAACTGGTGTTACTTCACTTGAGATATCTGCATCTGCTTGATGACTGATAATTATATATTGCTTCTATTATTACTATTATTATTAGTAGTAGTACATTTAAATATTTTTAAAAATGTGCGAATGGCGTCCAAAGTTTGAAATAGTGCACTTTATTTAACCGAGAAATAATTTTCGTAACACAAATTTTCAAAAATGAATACAAAGACTTATAAAAGGCTGTAATCATATCGAAAAAAATATTTTTTTCTACAGAATGTATCTTATGCGTATATTTCCAATATAGCAGCATGGCATAAAGTGCGCAGTACCAAACAATATGTGTTAGGAACAGAAGCAAAGAGACAGAAAGGGAGAAAAACAACCAAAGTTAATGACTTCAAGCAAACACAGAAATTGAAAGTATTTTTCCCCAACTCTTAAAATCCAGTTTGTCCAACAGACATATAGAGGTTATGACAAATACTATACTGTCTTTCGCAGGTATAGATAACGCCTCTAAGCAGATCTGGTAATAGGAAATCGCATAGTTAGCTCCCTTCTGGAACTGGCATATCTCCAAATCAGTGGTGCATTATTTAAAGTCCATCAAAACCGGTGCACCTTTCGGTACCACGAAAGACTCGCTACTGAGGGGTTCCATCCTATCCCGAACGAAGCTCTAACCACATAGAAGGAGATACAGAGATCTCACTTCCATAGGTGCTAATGCCAACTTATTTGAGATCGCATTCTGCATTGATAGAACACCACCTGTGACAGTCAACGGGAACTAACCAGACTACGTCACCGTGACGTAATTGTGACGTTCCCCATCGTCATGACAGCGGTGTAAATAATAATCAGTTATTTCAATACCCATCGTATGACAACAATGCGTATTTTTTTATTGTATTTTAGCTCTTTTTTCGAGGATTATTAATTTTAAGAATAGCTTATTTATTTTGATATATTGTTAATTTTACAGCCGAATCATATAATTCTAAATTAACATTTTTTCCAGCTAATTTGACCTTTTCTTTAATACAGAAATTAAAAATAAAAATGGAATACCATTTTAGTATAATTTATTCGCTTCTTTGTAGAGAATCAATTATTTACAAATTGTGAATATATAATTTAAGAAGTATAAAATATTTTTGAAATTAATAAATATTTTTTTCCCGAGAAAAGTTCTTGCAGATCATAATTTTTTTTTTAACTGAAGGAAATTAATTTTTGTTGATTATATTAATATTATAATATCTATATCATAAAATTTTAAGACTTCAACAATAAATTAGTTTTAAATAAGTACAAAATCATTTTTACTCAGGATACAAAAATTGATAAATGTAATTACCATACAAAAAATTCATTTGTGATTTTTTAAAACTCTGCAGGAAATTAATTTTGGTTGATTAAGTTAATATTGCTCTATCCCTATCAGAATATTTAAAACAACAATAAATTTTTAAGGAATGCACAATCATTTTTATTCCAGATACAGAAATTGATGGAATGTAATTTCCTTTTAGGAAATTCATTTGTGAAGATAAATTTCTGAATTTTTTCAACCCGAACAAAAACTATATACCATTTTTTTGTTTTGGGACCAAGATGATGTAACAAATATCAAATACTCAAAATAGTCTCAAAATATTTTATTGAACAAACATTATTAATTACAAAACATTGCAGAAACATAAAATTTCTAAAGAACACTGCTCAGAAACCAGAGTGGTTTGTTATATATAGTATAAAAACTCAATATTGGAGGGTATAATAAAAAAAACAAGAGCTGGACATAATGGAAAGATCCTACAAACACAAACTTTGCACATTATGCCCCACATAGAAAAATGTTCAATTATGAAATTATAATCTTTAATTAAATAATATATGAAAAAATTTTCTTCTTTGGAAAAATATTCGCAAGCTTTAACGTAAAGAAGTTATCAAAAAATATCATAAAAATCAAAAATTACAGATGCAAATCATATTTTAACTCCTTGTTAGAATTTAAGTTAAGTTCATATCGTTGTTCATAATTTTGATATAGAGTTTAGTCATTATTCAAACAAAGGGATAAAATTAAAAAAAACTTGTCCCCATCATCTATTTGTTTTCTAGGTGATTATTAATAAGCTCTATGGTCACTTTGCTTAAAGCAATGAATTTTTTACTTATATCATCTCCTCATAAAAAAAATTAAAATTTTACAAAAACACATACTATTCATATAAATTGACAAAATATTTAAAAAATTATTGTGTTGTTATATCAAGCCAGTATTTACTAATAACATATTATTTAGAAAGTATTAAAAAAAACTATGATTTTCTAAATTTGAAGAATTGTTTATAAAGAACATTTTACATTCAACACATTAATGAGTTAAATTTTTTTCAGTAAAATAACCTCAAATAAAAGATAAAACATTTTATTCACAGTCTCCAAAACTTATAAATTCCAATAATTCTTTTCTTTTCCTCAAAGGAACTGAAGTTAGCCAGCGTACATGCACATCAATTTGGCATTTTTCAAGATTATAAAAAATAATAAAAAAATAAAGGAATCAAATTTTTTAATATAATATTGATAGCATTAAGAGTGTAATAACTTAGAAACCGACTCATTGTAGAGAATTGTTAGAGCAAAAATATCAGCAACAATTTTCATACTATAAAAAATATTTACTCATTAAAATCAAAATTAGCTAAAAATGCTACAAAATTTTATCATTTAATATCTACAATACAATACAATTATAAATGTATTATTTATAATTTTGAGTGTATTTCAATATTAAATTACTGATAAAAGAATTTTAACTTTCAAATTAAGTTCACAGTTAATAATGCTCAAACAATAGTAACAATGGAAACTATAATAATAAGTTTTTCTGACAGTAATTAGCCAATGTTCTATTGACATCTTTTAAGATGATTTTAATTACCAAGTCATAATGTGTAGCAATAAATCTATCAAAATCAGCACTACTTATTCCACATGATAAGCACCTTAAAAAGCTTCAGCAATTGCACAAAAATGGGGGAAAAAATATTTATTTTATATACAAAGCAAAAATAAGTTTTTTAAATCTTATCATTTATTTAAAATGTATCATTTATCTTAAATTTATCATTTATTTAAATAACATTTGATAAATATTTTGAAAGACTTTAAGCTTACCGTTTTCATATCCAAGAATCTGAGTATCACACATAAAAAGGAAGTTGAGCAATCTCTCTTCTATCAATAATTCTAAATCAACATAATTCTAAAAAAAAATCAGATCGTAATAATTAATCTTTAATATTTGCCAAAAAGCAATAAGAATTCATCCCACAAAACAACATGGCCGAGTTCGGTCGCTTTTCGTTTGATAACAATATGACGGCGTGTTATGGTTTGTAGTTCTCTCAGTGTTGTCCAGTGAGGGTGGCGCTGCAATCGTTTTCCAAACTCCGGAGTGAGACCTTTGGTTCTTTTTCTCTCTGGCTTAAAGGTAAGCGAAAGGCCTGAGAATGGACCTTATGCATGTGACGTCACATCCTCCGACACGTGACCTGCCGGAGGCAGCCATTGGTTAGTCTTAAACAGCTGACTCAGAACTGCTTTTATTTCTGAGTCGCTTATAGGCCGATCGTTTTGTTTATTCCTCCACAGCTGTTTTTTTATACTCTCGAACCCAAAGGGTGCATAAGGTCCATTGCGAGAGAGTCATGATCTACACTTTAACTATTGCCAGCATTCAGGACGCCGACGTTCGTGACAATGCAAAAACAAATCAATGATTTGACGGCTTTAGTACACTTTCTGTGTGGTTTTAGCTGCAGTCCATTGGTTTCCACAGGGGCCATCACCTGCATTTCTTAATAAAAAATAAGCTTGTGGTAAACAATGAAGATCCAAGTAGAAAAAACTGTGCATTTAAAATTGGGAAATAAAAATTTTAAATTGCAAAGAGATTTTAGAGGAAAATATGAAATAGTTTTACAAATATTTATAAAATTGTAAAAGAGAATATGAAAATAATTTAAGAATTTTTTAGCTTAAGAAGAGAGAAGAAAAATTAAAGTCTAGAAAAAACAAAAATGTTTTCAATTGTAAGACAAAATAAGTTTTTAAAAGAGTGAAGATTCCATAGCGATGATTCTGGCGAAGCAAAACAAGACACGAGGCTCGAACCGGGGTCAATCACATGGCAAGAGGACATTCAACCAACTGAGCAGGTGGGGCTTGTCTACAGAGTCTGGGAGTGGCTAAGTGCAGAAGGATGGGTAAATAGAAGAGACGAAAG
>BGPR01048940.1:0-11426 GCA_013235015.1 Araneus ventricosus
ACATTTCTACGTGATAAGTTGGAGGAAATATTAAAGGGGATTAAAAAGCTGACTTCCTGATGTATCTAAAGCACCCAAAATTTTCGGTTTTAGACTTGGATTTGATCACTTTTTTTTCAAATTAAAAAAAAAAAAAAAAGTGGCCGAGGTACAGTATCTTCCCCTAAAACATTGTACTCATTCTTATTTAATACAAAAATAAATTAAAAACCCAATTGGGATTGCTTTTTACTGCAAATTTCCATGGTGCGAAGAATTTCTCCTTTTCGGTGCAAAGTTACCCCAAGTCAGAAAAAATTAATTACAACTTAATTAACAAATAGAATTAGCATCCAAAACAGCAAAATGAAAGCTAGGTTTATTATTTATTACATTTAATATTTTCTTCAACAGAGAGTTTTCAGCACTGAAATTCTCGCTGAAAAACTGGCTCATTTTCTCTTCCTTCTGTAGCTTCCAGAATGATCGTTATATATGTTTAAGGAATGAAATACACTAGTCAGTGTTGCCGAGAAGCTAGAAAAAAAATCTAAATTCCATACTCCTAATCAGCTGATCTTTATTTTACTTTTCATAAACATTTTGCACTGATGCAAAGTTACCTCCAAGAGTGCAAAGTAACCCCCATTTTAAGGTACCTATTTCTACTATGTCCGCTTAAGGACTTCATACAGTGTCTGATTTTAAATTATTACTAGCTGCATGGCCCGGCGTTGCACGGGCAATCTTGAATAATGGGATATTCCCGGGCGGAGAGAAGTGAGATCATGTGAGGCCTTGGGATCCACATTTTCATATGCCCGGCTCCGTTTTTTTTTTCAACAAATATTGTCACTTACTTTCCCCCACAAATGTAAATATTCTTTCAAATCTAGTCTTTTTATTACTAATTTTCATATGCCCGCCTCCGGTTTATTTTTTTTACACATATTGTCGCTAACGTAAAAGTTACGTTTCCCCCAAAACGTAAAAAATCCTTTCAATCCTATATTGTTTAATTAAAATTTTTAAATCCAACCTTTTAATTACCTTATAGTTAATAACCCAGCGTTTCTCGGAATCCACATTTTTTCATATGACCGCCTCTGTTTTTTACCTACAAATACTGTCACTAAGCTTCCCCAACAAACGTAAATCTGTTTGGAATCCTCTCTTGGTGGATTAAAACTTTCAGTTCTAGCCTTTTTACTACCTTAAAGCAGTTTGGTTTGAATGAAAATGCGAGAATTCTTTTGCTTATAAATTAAAACAGATTAGCATGATATTTGTTTTGCAAAAGAAAAAATAAAACGAATAATAATGAAAAAACGGATTAAAAATGAATAAATATTTTCCCACAACAAACGTAAACGTTGCGAAACACCGTACGACAAAAAAAAGAAAGAAAAATGCAGGAAAACGATTTTTTTTTTCAATTGTTAATAAATCCAAACACAGAATAACACAGAAGCTCGCTCAAAAAAAAAAAAATACCAACTTCCGTTAAATAAATTAAAAAATGCAACACCGGATGCGAAAAATAATAGTAGAGAAAAAAAAGAATCCGCTGTCCATTCTGCCAATAGATGGCAGCACGTCAATTCATTCATTTTGACGTTTTTAATTAATATCTTTTTAACTCATTGTAATTTCGGAATTTAATTGGCCTAAATGGATTCCTTGGATTATTCCCCATCTTTTGGTGCTTTCCGCTTGCTTCTCCGTTCAGCGGTTCGTGAGAAGATAGCCGGACATACATACATACATACATACGTTTGTTTACCTTCGAATTTTAATAGGATAGATACATACAAATATCAACAACATTTCGATTCTAATGAAATAAAAGAATTCTGATTTCAGTTGTAACAGAAAATAGGGAAATTCCCGATATAACTTTTTCTCAATTGTTGTTTGTAATGTTGCTTTATTCTGTAAGTTACTGCGATTAATTTTAAAAATAAGTGTAGAAAACAAGTTTTGTTTTCCAAATATGGTATATTTTTCAGCGAGTTCAATTCATGAAATATTTTAAAAACAAACTGATGAAATTTGCAGTATAGGTATGTAAAGTATTAATTGTACTGGCAATTATTTTTATTTCTTTAATTTATTAATTCAGATTTATTACTAATACTGTGAATGCTCTGAATTTCAAAAATTGAGGTGTTGCAAGAAATAAATAACCTAATTGGTACTGTGATATTGAAATGAGTATTGAATTTTTTGAAAGTGACCACAAAATCGAGAGTGATTACGAATTACACAGCAATATATCAATAAATTACTAAATTTTTATGTATATTTAACTGAAAAATTGGAAACCTCATTGTTTCCACAGTTATTTGAATTCAAACGCAAATGTGTGTGTGTCAAAAGACACTTTTCGATCGAAATAAGTATACACAAAATCTTGGTAGAAATAGTGTTAAGTGCCTTTTGGAAGGGATGGATTGGAAAAGTGTGGGATTACAGAGAGACTACTACTAAAAGTCACTCCCCACCTCCAAGACAAGCTCCCGGGCACCTTTACCCTCCTGACTCCCCATTCCCCTCACTATGTCACTGTTAAAAATTTTGGGGTTTAGTTTAGTTAAGTTATGGTACCATAACTTAACTAAAGGTGTCAGTGTTCTGTAGTTTACAGATGATCTTGTTTTATAAGCAATAAGTATAGAAGATCTATAATATAAAGCCAAAATACAGGGTGACTTTTAATTATCCTACAACTTTAAACTGAAATAATTCTTGAGTGGTTGCAGATAGCACTACAAACATTTTTTGTATTGAAAAGGATTTTAATGCAGAATGTTTTCAAAGTGAGAACCGTCAGAGGTGATACAATAATGCAACCTAGTCACAAAGTTGTCAGTTACAAGTTCAAGTGTTCTCTAGTGCATTAAGAAGTGAGTGAAAACTCGATCACACAATTTTGACCTTACAAAAAATATTTCGAACTTAAATCCATTTTTCTCCAACTAATTCTAGCAATAATTTCTTTAAAAAGATCTACAATAGGATATACTTATTTTTATTGAGACATTTAAATTACTGTGTAAAGTCCTTTAGTTCTCAAAAATACTATAGATGGTGCCACTGAAACCTACTGAGTGCAAACTTAATCTTGCGATTTTCTTTAAGAATTGATAATTGAGAGCTCTAAAATTAATTATTAAAATATTGCATTGTCATCAAGACCTAATAAATATACAAAATTTCAGAACTCTAGTCCATTAAGAAGTGAGTGAAAAATCTATCACAAAATTCCAACTTGCATACATACATACAAACATGAAACATTTCGAAGTTAGTAAAACGCGTTTAAAAACCGCAGAATTTTCCAGATGCCCCAATAATTTTTTTTTCTTTACTCTAGAACCTCTGTCAGTTGCATAAACAATGAAGTAGGCAATAAAACTATATCTTTTTTAAAAGACGTGCATTTAATTAACATAAAAAATTGGAATAACAATTCTTGGAGAAAATTTTTCATCGAAATTTTAAATTCTTCAATTTCCTCTTCATTCTAGATTCATCGACATTAAGGCAGTCAGGGCCGTCTTAACAAATTTGAGAGCCATGGGCTAGAGTAATTTAGCAGCCCATCAGATCTATAACTAGGAATCCGAGTGCTGATGGCCCAACGAAAATATATAACTAATAAAATAACTGATGAGCATATAAGCATATTTATTAGTATACATATTATAACATACAGAATTCATTATCTAATATATTATAAGATGGAATTATATAACTATTTAAAATAATTAAATAAATTTTTCGTTTCAAAATTAAAATAAAATCAGTATTGTAAATTTTTAGGCGTGCCTGGTCTTCAGCCCAATTAGCCCATTGGATAAGAAGGCAGTTTATTAAACCAATCAAGAATCATGGCCTAGCAATACCTTTTCAGGAAGCAAAAGATCGCATCAAGTTGTAAGACGCAATAAAAACAAATGAATCCCTGGCACCGAAAATAACAAAATTTCCAAAGAAAAGACACCCAAGTTCAATTGTTTATAATATTCCCTCGAAATTGATAGAAGAAGACCTACAATCGGCAATTAAAGAACATACAGATGTTGAATCCTCCTTTAAAATTAGGTTTAAATTCTCTGGGATAATAAAGAACACCTTCAATTGAGTTTTTGAAGCGGCAGCGGTGGATCTTCGGTTCCTGAAGAAAAGAAAGGACCATTCCACTGGAATGGTCAATGTTCAACATGAGGGAATTTGTGCACATAAAGTGCAACTTTTGTCAGTTATAGGGACACACAACAAAGGAATGCCAAAGCCAATTTCCCATCTGTGGCTTCTGTGCAGGATGCCCTTACTCTTCACCCTGCCAATATAACCAGCCTTTTTGTGTCAATTGTCATAGACACAATCTTAATTTTGGTGCAACAATTAATGTTTTCTACACCGTCTTCGATAAACAGTGTTATTGTTATACTGGCGAGGTGATAAAATATAAGAAGACAAGAGTCTATATATAAAAATTTGCATAATTTAAACCTAGTACAACGAGTATCCAAATTGTAGATTGTTAAAAGGTTGTTTTTCTGTTTATATCATTTCAGATTATCACTACTATTGTTTAGCAATGGATTCGGAAACCCTCCGTGCTTTTGCGCATGTGCCGGGCGAAGTTATTTTCATCAATATGGGGGAAAGTGAAGAAAGGAAGGGTGATGTTTACATTTTACTGAGCTTGATTTAACAAAGAACTCCGGAAATGCGCTCATATGACTCATTGTTTGACACCCCTTTCCGTTGTAAAATCGTCCAAAAGTGATAGTCTCGGAATCCGTTGCTGAACAGTACTCACAATAATATTAATTCATATCTTGATATTCAATTTCATCAAGAATATTTTTTTTTTGTGAAAAAATTGTGTAAGTTAAACCTACCACACAACGAGTTTGATAATAATATTAAAAAGGCTTTTCTCACCTGTATCATTTTATTTGTCCCCTATCACTTACAATACGACTATTTTGTTCCTTGCTTTTCAATTACATCAAATAAAGTTTTCATAAGTAATGTATTCCAGCCATAACAATGGTGTAATATTACTTAATAATTAATGGTATATTAATTATATAGCTATTAACAATGGCAAAATCTTCAAGTTCATTTTCAATTTAATCTAATAATTAATTCTGTTCTGAACCAATGTTTGTTTGAACTATTTTTAAACACCATTTCGAAATGTTTTCAATTTATTTATTTATTTTTTCTTCTTCCGAATTTCGCCCCCGATAAATGTATACATGAAACTATTCTAATTACTCTCTGAAGATTATTTTACTATTATAGTTTCTAGGTCTAAAAAGGTGTAATATATTGTAAAATAATTTTAAAATACCTTATCTTGTTTTCTGATAATTTTTAAATTAAACTCAAAGACTTCCAGCAAATTATACTCTCTCAATTGTACTTTGTACAACAGTTTTCCACCAATTTAATCTTAATGTTTTATTTACTAGTTTGTTTCTTCAAGCTCATTCCAATGATTAACAAATAAGAACACCAACATCCACGCTTTCGTTGAGTGATTGAGTCTGAGAATTCAACCATATAAATTGTCTATATTTTTATTTCACTTTTTCTGTAGTTTATTAAATTTAAATAAACTAAATAAGTGTTCTAGTGTCATTCGTCAAGAAGCATCAACAACCATGATGTTGTAACAAAGGTTGCATCTGTAAACCAACACTGGTAATAACATGTTATCTAACAATGTACTTAATGTAATTTAATTGGAAGGCTCTTTTCAAATCAAACATTTTAAAAAATTAAACTCTAATGTTCAATATACATGATTAACAATTTCTGAGTTTTTAGCTTGGTGCATGAACATTAAGGACACATAGGATGTGAATTTTCTAATCAATAGTAACTCTTGTCTTAAAGTCTAATATTACAATCTCTATCTCTAATATATATAAAAGGCAATGTTTGTGTGCGTGCGTGTGTGTTTATCTGCGAGATCCAGACGAATCTATCGCACTTACAGCCATGAAATTTGGCACACAGGTAGTTGTAATGGTGACTGAATGCACCTCGAAGCCGAAATTTTAAATTTTAATCTATAATTTTTTTTATTTAATGTTTTGTGTTGTTTTGGTTGATTTTTCGCACTAATTTCTCAATAGAATGGTTACGAATAAGTTTACGACAAAAATAGATACACCATCGGAAAGAGCATGCGATTTCCGTTCTAATGAAGTTAGTTTTGAATTTCTAACGTAATTTACTGAATTTTGAAAAAAAATTGAAAAATAGTTACTTTTATGGTAATTTTTAATAAAGATTTCTTTAAATTATCGCATCTGACGTTCTAACATCTCTATAATTTTCATTTTTTTTCAGCCTACAATTGGCACGTTTATGTCCGATTTAAAACTAGAACTATTAAAATATCTCTTTTCGTTTTTTAAAAATTAATTTTTCCCCTGATCGGTTCAAACAGTTTTTTCGTAGCGCGATTTAACAGCGAGAGATTCTCCGGACCATCCCACAATGCATTGTTGCAACGTGACCTTCTTCGCGGCACGTGACGTCATTCGCAAAGAAAAATAAGCGGGAATATCAGTAATGTGTATTTTTTGCTTTGCTTCTGTTTTCAAAACTTTTTCGTGCCATTGTGTGCACTTTTTTTCACCCACTTTTTGAAGTCCTGATTCCACGGGCAACGCCGTGCGCGTACTGCTAGTGGTTAATAAACCTTCTTCCTAGATATTAATTTCAGTAAATTTTGCCACATACTCAAATATTAATCCTATTAAATCTATCCTACGAGCATACATCATTTCAATATAAGTCATTTATGTATAATTTTGTTTCTTTCGAAACAAAATTATTATTAAATTATTATTATTAAATTAAAAGTGGACTTATATTTCGTCCACTTTTTCCCATATTATTTACTTTTTAATATATTCTGTGTTATATTTATAGTATCAACAAGACTATGTTAAGGATTTCAAAAGGTAACAGCCTCAGTGTTGTAGCAAGACTGCAATTGTCAAACTTCTTTGCATATCAACAAGACAATAACAATGTCATCATTAATTTTTGAAACGGCCTCAATTAGCTGTTGCGAGGCCACAACTGTGCAATAACACTGTTTTTTAAAAAGTCTTTTATCAATAAAGATTCTACGCACACCCACCCAAACCGTAAACCGGAGATTATCATTCTCTGGAGTCGGGGGTGTGAAGGAAACAAAGTTGTGGTTTAAAGTGATATTTTTAAAGTGATTCTTTTCAGAGGCGGTCCGAGGCAACTTTACCAACCGGGCAAGTCAACAATATGCCGCCCCCCTCCCATAACCAACTTAATTTTAAAATTTTATGTTTGTATTCTCAATGTGGAACAAAATTTTACTTAGAAATATGTATGTTTTTAGCCGCAAATATGACTTAATATTATGGTGAAAATTTTGAAACATCGGGTATTTTTAAGATTATATAGTAGTCTTATTGAAACTAAAATCTTACATACAACAAACTTATTTTAAAATATGCGACTTTATTTTAAACCAGTGTTATGAATTTTATTGAAAAATTCAGTTTTCTTGCCTTTTTATCCTCAAAATCTTTCACTGTCTTTTTTTTTCTATTTCAATATTCTGTAAAATGTCCCGTTCAGTCGACAATGTGGCAAAACCAACTTATTGCTCCTGGGACATGGTAGATGGCAGATACGTTTTGATGCGTTTTAGTTCCGAAAAACTTCTCTTACCAGCTCAATAGCTACAGACAAAATCAAAAAATTTCGCAGCGCCACTGTTCTTAATGGTAGTATTCAGGGTAATGGGATGGGGCACCAATATGAAAGGGAAATTAATTCTCGATTTTTCGAAGCTTTCCCTTCTAGGCGCCACCCGGACTCTGGCGCCACGGGCTGTTGCCTGGTTTGCCCGGGCAGCCTCTGGTTCTTGTAAATATCAAAAATAGAAACTAAAATACGAATCACTTAGTGAATCATCCTAATCTGACTATAATAATAGTTTAATAAGATATAAATAAAATGAGAATCTAATTATAAAGGCAAGATGGTGAGCAGAAATCTCGAAATTCTGAATCTTTATCTAACAAATATCGTTTTATTTTTTCATTTACTATTTATTAATGTTTCGAGTTGATGTCGGCTGATGTTGCGCCCTCTCCTTTTCCAACTACATGCGCGAAAGTATCGGTTTTAGCTTTAACAAATCACTCCTCAAATTTATTCATAGAACAACCTCTCATATAGATAAAATGTTATAGTAATTACAGATGAAATATTGGAAAGGAAATTCTCGGTATTATTAAAGGCAAATGATTGTGTTTCCTAAAAGTGAACAACATCATTAAGATCAAATATCGCCTTTAAGAGCAGAGTCGATGGGGCGCATTTTCGAAATCGGCTTTTATCAGTCATTTTATGCTTTTAGGGTTTCACTTTTACAAATATTGTTTGCTACGTTATGAAATACGCGGCTCAGCAATTACCCATAATGCAATAATTCCTTTTATGAAATGAAGGTTTAAAATATCATCCGTGATGTGGTAACAGCTCGTTTATTATCGGGTATTTTGGGAGAACAGCTCTTTCTCAGAATATTTCTTTTGGAATTCCTGGCCTATTTGCTAAATGCTTACAGTTTTAAGTATCAAGATGTAGTGTCGAATATGAATCTATACTAATCATTAATTCCAAACCTAACAGAAAATTATGCTTTGTATGAATTTATAAATGAAGACTTTAGAATCATAATTGTTTACTGTTTCTAAATACATCAGTATGAAGATATAAAGTTAATCCTTCTTTATTCGTCGAATTCTATATAATTACCAAAATTATGAAAGGAAATGAAATTCCTTTTTAAAAGCAAAAGGAAGATTCAAACAAATTTGACAGCATTTAAGAATTCTGTCAGAGATATCGGTAAATTTAACTAGGTATCAGTTAATATTACTATGATACGATTTAATAATTACATCATAGTGACATTTACTGGAAGGTCACTTATAAATTTTGCATTAAAATGTAAGATGTTTTGATTTAAAATTTATGAATGATATATTTTCTGTTTTAATGATTATTATGACTGCAGAAAAATGCATTCAGATAAAGACTTTTGTTAGTCACTCTAGAATGGCATCTCATGACAGTTTTCTACGGCTAGAAAATTGCTTTTGGTTGCGCTGTCCACAAAAATAATAATAAAAAAAAAACATACCATGGATATAAACTAATCCCAATAAATTCTGACGAAATTTAATACAATTTCATTATTAATCGTACATTTTCTGTTTTAATGGCTATTGTGACTGTAGAAAAATGCATTCAGATAGAGGACTTTTATTACTCATTCTAGTATGTTATCTCATGACGGTTTTTACTGGGTTTTCTCCAGCTCAAAAGACTCTTTTGGCTGCAATGACAACAAAGGTTTTTTTTTTTTTTTTTTTAAAAAAAAAAAAAAAAAAAACGTGCATATAAAGTACTTCCGCAAAAATCTAATGAAATTCAATAAAATAAAATGGCAAAAGTTTTAGAATTAAACTTTTGTCATTTTTTAAACTCTTAAAAATAAAAACATGTGCAAAAGTCAAGTGAAAACTGAATAATACATTTAGAAGTCTATTCAAGAGTTTATAGATTTTAATATATTTCTTCTCATTTATTTAAATTAGAATGTACATCATTAAAATATAAAAAATCAACGTCTGATGTGTTTTTATCGTCTTCAGTTGAGGAATTATAATTACTGACCCGGTCTTAGGCCACTTGGAGTACCCGGTTTTACCTCGAGTGCAGAGGTTATAAAAAAGCGATATAGAACCGCGCAATTATTGGAGTAAATCCTTATTGTTTGATAGGATATAAATCCTTAGTAAACGTATAATAAGTTGGAATAAATAAAGTTTTTACAACTGTAATGATTATTAAATAAGGATGGTTTAAAATCATCCGAGCATTAAAGAGTTTACGTCTGGAAACAAATAAACCTTCACAGACGCAGTGAATTCAACTGCAATATCACGCCACTATGACTGTTCCTTTTTCTTGACTAGTAGAGTGCGATTCAGTATTTGCCCGCTAAAAAAGAGAACTAATAGCGCCAGAATCAAGGGTACCCGGTTTTACCCCACTCTTTCCTACTCAGAAATCTGAAAAAGGCTAATCAAAGGGTACGGGAAGAAATAAAGGTTGGGAACTTTCGGTCTACAGTAATGGTAAGTAAAAAGGCACCTTCTTCGATTTTATCATATTTTGTATGAGATGCTGATTTAATGAAATAACTGATTTAATTAAAGGATGAGGCAATCATCCGCTCCTTTTTCAAATCAAAATTACATTCCTTGCGACAGTAATATTTTCCCAATTTCAATTTATAATGCCTAATTCATAAAAAATGTGAGCTCTGCGTTTTCATTGGCTGCTACTGCAAATGATATCATTTGATTCTTTGAAACTTGATTAATAAGGTGGAAAATGCCAGAGATTCAATAAATAAACAAGGGGAGATAGAGACTATCGTGTGTCTGGCTCAAACATTTACAAAAGTTGATAAACTGAAACTCTCAGAGAACAAGGTTTCTTTCGTCTTGTATCGCATTTCAGGGAGAAACGGCTATTTTCAAATGCGATTAAAAATGAAAAAAAAAGAGGGGTTTCTTTTTCAGACTGAATCGTGTCCTGCACATTATGACGAATGATTGCGACAATATGAAAAAAAGACCAACATTAAGCAAAAACAGATAAAAGCAATAAAAAGTGACTTATAGTGGAAAAGCAAATGCTGATGAGAAAATGCACTCTGAAATTGAAAAACAGCGTATCGTCATCTCATCCGCTTAAATGAAAGAATAATAAGCAACAAGTATGCCCAGAAATTTAACATTGTCGGTTTCTATAAGAGAAGATGGGGAAGGAGAAATTAAATGCGATACCATATAAAAGATTGACTTAGTTTAGTTAAATACTGAAGTCTCGTTTTAAAACAACAAGGGGCCTATGTTGGCCGAACTTCGTAATTTTGAATAGCAGTTTGATGACTAGGACTTCACCTGAGCTGACACCCCTCTTCTAGTCGACGCCAGAGGGTGGAAATTTGACCCACATCGCATTTAGCGTGTACCAGGTCCACATATACGGCGGAACTTGAGTGGAATCTGTGTACGAACCTGAAGCTCTCCGGCCGCGAAGGTGAGACCTTACCACTAGGTCACCGCGGTCGCACCATGAAGAAGGATCATGAGAATAATTCGGGAAGCAACACTTTAATAACCAACCGACAATTAAAGGATATATATGAACAATATGAGTTAATATATGCGGTTACTCTTCTGAAAGATTGAACCCCAGGGATGAGATTCTTCCGCTTTTTGGCGGATTTCCGCACAGCATTTTTGTTATTTTGGAGAAATTCCTTTTTTTTTAAATCT
>BGPR01048941.1:0-11426 GCA_013235015.1 Araneus ventricosus
GTTTATATCCCTTACATATTTGCTTTTGTAAAATTAATTTTGACAGATTTAATAATTAATTAATTAAAAGTTTACTTGTTGGAATTTTGACTTGAAGTAGAAAAGTCTATCAGAATTTTAATTAAACAATAAAAAGTTCTTAATTAATTAGTTTAATTAATATTTATTTGGAAATTACTTATTTAATAGTTTTACCTGATTTCCTTAAACTAATCTTTGTATAATTATATAATTGCTATTGAAAATTAAGATAAAAACTGTACAGTTTTTTTTGGTTAACATTGTTGCACGTATATGCGTGATTTTCATAGCATTGCGCAAGAAATTATTTTAAAAAATCCAAGGAAATTTTAAAGTAGTTTTTTCCTGAAAAATATATCAACTTACCCCAGACAAAATGAACTGAATTCGACCTTAAGCTCAGATACTCAAATGACTCCTAAACAATCAGTAATATTCAATTTGTTTAGCGGGTAGGATATTCAGATGCAAATAAACACATCGCATTTTACTGGAAACAATCGGCTTTAAAACATCTGTCCTTCTTTCTGTACGCAATTTGATTCCATAATGCTTAACAGATGTTATATGACTAAACAACACTTTTCTTGAATGGTATAACTTATGCGGCTTATACGAATGCCCATCATTCATTTTAATGCACAAAGTTTACAGGAAACTTCAATTTATATATAAAAAAATCGTATGTTTATATACAGTAGTGGCGAATGAAAACTCACCATTTACATTTTTTATAAATAGGGCGTTATAAATTTAAATTGGACAAACAATACTGTTGAAAAGAAGGTAATTTTGATCAATTTCCAATAGTTTCATTTATCATTTTTGCTAATGTATCATCCTTTCCTGCATAAATACGACAAAATCTACGGTGGAGCATTTTCATTTACCACTACTGTAGTTCAAAATAGACTTTTTTCCCATCACCTGAAGCTAAAAGTTAAGGTTCTGTACAGTTAAATTTAATGCTATTATGCTATTAAAACTATTTTTTGCAGATATACGAGCAGCGTTGAGAATACCTTTAAAAATTCTATATTACAGAAATAGCCTTATTTTGTTTTCAGTTTTTTTTAAATCTTTGAATCAATTTAATATTAAACATTTTGATATAATCAAGAATCTGCCTACATCGCTTAAGTTGGTAAAATGCGACACTTGATGAAGTAAACGGCCTCTCGGGTAAACTTCGCAGATTCATCAGAGATAATCACGAGACTACGATAACGTGAACTTTCAAGTGATTTTTAGGTGTGAATTGCGATAAATGAAATCGTACTGCACTACAGTGGGGATCTGTGAAAGAAATAACACAAACATACCCTTGAAACGTAAATGATAACTAAGATAATTCCCCGAAGATATATCTTATATATTTTTTTTTTCTTCATATCATTTATAAAGATAGAAAAATTTTGACTGAAGCAGATAACTATTTCAAGGCAGAACAAATTGTGATAAGGGCTGTTTCATTCAAATTCTATTACATGCCACACATATTTTCAAGCATTTTTAAATTATTGTTAACTAATTATTTTTTTAAATTTTATACCCACCTCAAGCAAAAATAAATCCAATAATACGCTTATGGAATTGATACCCTTATGAGATTCTCACTTACAAAAATATTCATATAATATACTTAATTTGCATTGTATTCATTGTTTCTAAATAATTCCTGATGAACTTTTGGTAAATGATTTATGGTAGATGCTCTTTTAAAATAACTTTACGGAGAACTAAGCCCTTAATAGCTAGCATAACCTTTGATAAGTCTGTTTCGTTGATCACTAATCACTTATCAATCAATTGAGGATCTCTAATCAACAACACCATTAAGTCAACAATCAAGTAGACAATAGGACGAAATATCTGATGCCCCGATGAATATTTTTATGCTTTGTTTTTCTACGCAACATTACTTCCGATTAATGGCCAAGCTTACTACACTGCTAAAATACCCCCAAGATTATAGGCATAAGGGGCATGGGGTAGCGTTATGTATCGCTAATCAACAGGAAGAAATTGAAAAGAAAGGAGAGAAAAACGCGAACAAGTTTTTTGTAAGCAATCAAGTTTAATTCCACTTTCATGCCAATCATCAGGGATTCCTCTCAGATTACTCGGCTTCAGTTCAATGTACTGGTCATAATCCTCTACCCTTATCTAAGGATTTACAGTAAATAATCAAAATAAATTTGCGTAACGGATAGTCAAAATAAAAAATATGCACGCTTAAGTGTTTTTGAAGGCTTTAGGATCTTCAAATGGGAATCTCCAATTTATTAAGACAATTATCGCGCCCCTAAATAAAGTCATTTATTTCATCATCCAATTTTTGAATACGAAGCGAATTTGAGAGTTTTAGAAAAACGAAGTTCATTCCTCCAAAGTGTAAATAAGCTACACTTCCTACCACTGACTATATTGTTCCTTAAAACTAGAAGCTGATTGACTAATATTCGTAATAGAATCTCATTAAATAATTTTGAAGACCTGAAGTATATCTGATATTTCACTTCCAAACATGATTTTTTGAATAGATTCGAATACGTATTTTTTGGGAGGTGTTGTCTTTCTATCTTGCGTTTATATTAAGAGCTACTCTCTAATCGGGATTATTCGTTTGTCGTTTAAAAAAACCAAATGGTAAAATTTGCCAGACAAACATTTCTGTGATGAATCCAGTGCTAACATTAATGTGGAAAATGAACTACTACTAAATATACAGGTGACCACTAAAGTTACTTCCCCCCTTTAATATCAGAACGACTGCAGCTATAGTCATAGAAATGGTGTCTAGGTATAGTAAAGTGGCTATGCGCCACGGTATGAGACCGCCTACAGAGCCACCTGGCGGCAAAATGTGGATTTAGCGTTCCTATCTCGAAAACTAAGCTATATAGGCAAAAAAAAGTCAATTACAAAGTTGTAGAACACTGTCGATTTAGTACAAAATTATGGACATTAATACTAAGAATAGAGCACTTAAAACACACGTTTGTTTGTTCGCCGGTTTCCGAAACTGTAACGTCACAAAACGTGGGCGAGAGGAGAAAATATTATCTTTCGGACAAAACTGGCCAATGAACTTTTTGCTGTAGGAATACCTCAAACCGCAGGTGTGTACGACCTCTTCGCCAACACTGCACGACTTTCGACGGCGTATTACTGATGCTCTCGTATCAGCGTGACAATATACTAAAATATGTGCAGCGTGAAATTCAAACTAGGGTCGAAATGTGAATTATAGCTGACGAAGAGAAGGTGGAATATTGAAAATATAGGTATCTTGTGACAATTATTTTTTCTCTCTCTCTTTCTAACGCGTTTCGTCATGTAACAGTATTGGAAATAGTGAACAAATAAATGAAGTTTTAAGCGTTCTGTTCTTAGCAATAATCTGCATAAGATGACTTTTCCTACTAAATCGATGATGTTCTACAACATTGTGATTAACTTTTTTTTATCTCTATATCGTCCCGTTTTCTAGATAGGAACTCTAATTTCGCAGTTCGCTGTAAGAAGCCTCATAGTGTGGATGTATATTGTGCGCATAATCACTTTACTATACCTACTCCATTTTTGTGACTATAGCTACAGTTGTTCTGAAATTAAGGGAAGGGTATAAGTAACTTTAGTGGGCACCATTTATATAAACAGACAGGAACTACAATATTTCACATTTAGGATATTATTCTAATTCGTGACAGTTTAATGCTGATCTTATAAAGCTTATAGTACTGTAAGTGTTTAGAGGCAGAGGATCTTAATCTCAAAACTTTCTTCCATTAAATATTTGCTACCTATGTGCACCTGGTGGACATTGGATCTGGTTGTGGTTCAGACTTCTTCATTCTGTTGTGGATGTCTGAATAGTAAGTTATCTCATCATATATTTCAGTCCTCATCATATATTTGCGATTTATAACTGTGAAGTAGTACTCTATAACTCTCATATAACTTAAGAAAGGGATGTCATGTTTATCATGTATTAAAGCCATTTTTACGGAAAACAAATGCTTTCATATTAAGAATTAAGGACATTAATATAAAAGAGATATATAAAACACATGTGTTTTTCATTTTAATTTAATTAAAAATGGAATTAAAATTTTAAAACTAGAACGTTCTTGAAGTATATCAATTTTTATAAACACAATGAACTCCAACATAAAACATCTGTAAGTATATAAAAATACCATTCTCTGAGAGCAAGTGGATATTCTGAAAAATATTTAAAAAGGATGAAGCAATAGTTCAAACAACCGTCTACAAAATTCTAAATGGAGCATCTGTGTTGTCATTATAATAACTTATAACGTAGCCCATTGTGCTGTCAGTGTTACAGCATTTATCTCAAAAAATAAATTTGCATAGTTTAAAAGCGAAGAATCCAAATGCGATTCCTCTTATTTGAAAGTGCTTGCTCCGAATATATCTTTAAATACTTGGTAAAATTGTTCTATAAAACACCTGCAATTGTGCATTTACTTCCCTTACCTTTCGCCATAACAGAGTTCCATTAATTCATTTGCTTTCTAAAGTATATGCAATTATAAAAGTTACAAATTCTATTAGAAGTACACAAGTATCGAAGTACAAGTACCGAAGTATTAGAAGTCACGTTGTGCGCAAAAGTAATGCGTGAGCTGCATATCACGAATGGAAAACGGCTGAAGCAGCATTTTTATCTGGTTTAGCATCGGAACAGTTCGTGAGGAAATTCTTGAGCTATAGGAATAATTTAGCCAAGTGAAGCATTTGCTCTTAAAATGAATTTATTTTAGTTTAATCAAAATACATATCATCCTTTTAAAATAATAATGAAATATATAATGCCAAACTATTAATTAAGTGCAAAAATAACTTTTAAGGTATTGAAAAATTAAATATAACTAAACATAAATAATGGATATGTGCAATGAAATCACTCTTCAAATAATAATACGTAACAAATAAAGGGAATTTGCTAATGATTAAACTACCTCTGAGTAGCACTGCATATTTGGCGATTAATTAAAGGCTTACTACACTTGCCATGTTTAACAAATCGTAGCTTAACATGCAACACCACCTATCTCAATTTTTGAAATTCCTAAGAGGAAAGAAATACTCAATTTTGGCAGCCAATAACGAATATCTCTGCATTTTTAAAATATCCAATATAAAGATGAGGCCTCATATTCCAGCCAGATGTGAAAAAAATTCAGAAATATTCGTTTTGGGTTGAGAAAAATTGAGTACTTCTTTCCTTTTTGAAATTTCAAAAAAATTGAGATAGGTGGTGTTGCATGTTAAGCGACGAAATATAAATGAAGTCAAACAGACAGTAAAAAAACTTTCAAAACCGTAGATACAGTAATGGTTTTAGAAGATTTTTGGGTGCAATATACAAGGAAGCATTTAGAACGAAGATTGTTTTCGTTGCTTTATTCAGTATAAAGCAGAACCTCTTATGTGTTATTCATCTAGAATTTAAATAATAAGTCACGTGAACAGCTGGAAATGTTTGTCTCCATGATAGTTGAATTTATACATTGAAAGTTAGAATCTGTTCAAAGCCGGATTAGGCCCTCTAGGGGCCCTTGGGAAATGCAAGTCTTGGGGCCCCCTTTTTCCCTCCTCAACCTCCAACACCAAATATTTTAGTATTGATTTGAATTTAATCTCTATATAAGCAGTTTTCAGTAGCAAATTTTGACGAACTGAAATAGTAAACCATTTTATTGCGGATCGCTTTCAAGAGAGTTGATTTCAGTATATCGTGTTTAAAAAAATGCAAAATTTATATTTGACAGTAATTTTATACAAATTAGTAAAAAAAATGGCAGTTTTTTTTAACAGAATCTAAATATTATTTAGGTTCGGGCATTTTTTAAATTAGAAAGCAACATATTTTTCAAATTTATAAAACAACATAATATAAAACTTGAAAATGATAATTAATTAGGAACGTCGTTAGAATAATGTTCCAAAATTTAAACAATACTTGATTTTGATTTGAATGAGCTCGAATACACGACATTTATAATTTAAATGAAAACACAAGTTTAAATTATTCTGAAAGTATTCTGGGGTCCTCTAAAATTGCGGGGCACATAGACAGTTGCTTACTTTGCCCATTTAATAATCCAGCCCTGATTCTGTATTAAAAAAGGAAGAAAGAGAATTCTGTTTTATATAAAAAGAGAATTCTGTTCTATGGAAAGATTTTTAAGGTTTTGTTTTTTCGGAAATTGCTTAGTCTGGAATTTTCTTCAAAAGTTGAGAAAAAAATGTAATTGCTTAAGATATGAATCGGAGTGAAACAAGAGCCATCTGAATACCATTTCAGAGAAAACTTCCAGCGAGCAAAGAACTTCTAACGATGGTCAAGGTTACAAAGGTTTCGGCCTCATCGAACGCCGAATAAAACTCCTCGAAGGTAGATTCTTAAGAAAAATATTTTAATTACAAAGTTTAGCATTAAAGACTGGTTTCTTGTCATCCTGAGGCTATGAGTATGAAAAAATATTCTTTGCCTCGCATAGCCACTATATTCAACTGCCATTTTCTCTTTTGAAGTCATTCAAATCAAAGGTATCACCTGCTTGCAATCTAAATACTTCTTTATAATAAATAAAATTAAACAATTATAAATAAATTTTGTTTTGTTTTTCATTGCTATGAAATAAATAATTATTTCAAGTAAGATATTTCTATTGGCTGATATTTCATTTTTAGTGTACTTGTTTAAAAAATTACATGCTTTTATAAAAATTTATATCGTCGCTTAAGCAACACCACCTATCTCAAATTTTTGAAATTTCAAAGAGGAAGAAAATACTCAAATTTCCGCAACCAAACGAATATTTTTGAATTTTTTTCACATCTGCTAGGAACATGTGGTCTCATGCTTATACCAGATGTTAAAAAAAAATCAGAAATATTCGTTATTGGTTTCGAAAAGTTGAGTATTTTCTTCCTCTATGAAATTTCAAAAATTTGAGATAGGTGGTGTTGCTTGTTAAACGAAGATATTTAAAGGACGTATTACTAAATTCCATAGCCTAAAGGAACAATTAAAGAACCAACGGGAGTACTCTCCCCTCGACTTTTTCGTAAACTTATTCAATACGGAATTTAGCTTCGAAGTATAGTTGACTCCTTCCCTTTCATCGACTAGGTCAAAACGTTTTATATAGATATACAATTTTGATGTGGAAATCACATGCCAAATTTCACTCATATAACTTATCGTGTTTTTGAGTTATCGTGTTCACATACACACGGATAGATAATCAAACAGGCAGTTAATCCTTTGAGAGATTTAGTCCAAAACTAGATACAGATCTTCATTTTTGTTGTAAAGATCATATACTAAAATAATGCTATTTAGCTCGTTGCGTTTTTAACTTATCTCGTTCACATACATAAAAAAAGACATGTCTACAGATAGTCAGTTAGTCGACAAATATGGTCCAATATTTGATACAAATCTACAACTCTAATAATAAAGCCATATGTCGAGTCTTAACTATTTATATCGTTGCTTTTTTTCAGTTATTGCGTTCAGACAGATAGACATTATTCCAAAAACATTTTATGAAACTGTAGCAAATATCAGTTAACTCCTTCTTGGTCAGAGTCGCATGTCGTGCGACGAAGAGAAATATTGCATCGTTTAAAATAAATTCGTCCCTACTTACACGTCTCGTTATATTGCGCGATTATTTTATTTCAAATAGTCCTACTTTCTTCATGTTTTTGGGGTGAGATTTCCCGCCTTGTATAGAAAACATAATCATTTTGTCGGAGATTCGAAAAAAATCCATACAAAGAAGGAGTTAAGTTGTGCAAAACAATTATAAGTATGAAGAAGTAGCCATCCCAATTATTAAGTCTTCTCAGCTCCATACGGGGGCCGCGGGGGCCTAGTTGTAAGGTCACGGCTTTGGGGCCGGAGAGCTCCAAGTTCGAAACCCGATTCTACTGAAAATCCACCGAGTATGGGGCCTGTTGCACGCCAAATCGTACTTAGTGCTTAAACAACTCCCATTGGTGTAGTGAGGAAATTTGGAGAGGAGGTGCCAGCTCAGGTGTTGTCCTCGTCATCTGACCGCGGTTCAAAATTACGAGGTCCGTCCCAAAATAGCCCTCGTGTTGCTTAAAAACGGGACGTTAATATAACTAAACTAAACTCAGCCCCATAATCCCTGTGACTTTCCTCATACCAGCCCCATACCCCTGTGACTTTCCTCATATCATCCCCATACCCTGTGTCAACCATATCAACCATCCTAAACAGCAGTTCAAATAAAAAAGTAAAATAAAGAATGAAATATACTATTTAAGGAAAAAATCTAATATGAGTTCGTGAGGATAAAGAACCAAGTAAATTGTAAAATGGACAAATGATGATTGTTATAGCTAAAAAAATTAACTTACCGTTGAACGCAACTTGTCAAATAGGCCTACTTCATACGCTTTCTTATAGAGGTTTGAAATATTGCACCTGACTAAAGCTTAAAACAAAGGCAAAAATAATTATATAATGATGTCCTTTTGGAAATTAATGAATCTGTGTCCGACATTTTCTTTGTTCATTAATGCGTCTGGAACACTCAATATGTGCAAATGTATAGCGTAATTGGAGCAAGTCGAATGCATCTTCTCTTTGAATTACGACTACAACAAATAAATTCCAAATTAAATGTAATTTCAGATTGTATTTTCGTTTACAATGCGTGTAATAGCGTGCATATTATGTATTTATCACATTGTGTACAGTAATTATATCTACATAGATTGAATTTTTACGTACAGTTTTTATAACCCGTTTGAATGAAAATAGTGTTGAAAAAGATACATCCCTCCTACGACCAGTTTGATTTATAATCTGTCAGTCGGAAAAGAATTCGATCCTAAATCGAGGAAACCCTGTAACAGCGTTTCAAGTAGACTAGTGCATAGTGAAACAGGAATATATTGTTTTAATTTGAATACGAATTCATGTTTAGCTTATTCCGCGTAATGCTAAAAGAAATTTATCCGTCTCATTTTTGTCAGATATAATAAATGACCTTCCCAATATGTTCATAAGATGTAATTGAATCCTTAGTAATTAATTTTCTGGCTTGAAATAGCGAGCGTTTTCCAGGACTATACTATTCCGTACATTTAATTTTATTATTCTACGTGTGCTTCAGCAACAAATGAAAGATATTTATTTGTGCAATTTATAAATGATAATATTATTTGCTTAAAAAGCTTTTCGGTTTCAAAGATTAAAAATACTGTGTTAACTTAAATTAATTGAACCCAACGTAGAAATTTGAGACAGAATGACCGCAACTTTCTGACGTCTATTATACAAGAGATAGCGATATTGATTAGCAAAATCTTGCCCAAGCAAAAGAATACAAAGGAGTTGGACACATGTATCAGAAAAACAAACAGCCAGTGTAAATACGTTAAGCGCTTAAATCTTGTTGGTAATCTTAGGCGACGCGATAATGCAAACTGAAGTATTTGGTTATTGGCGACAGACGATAAATTTTAAAGATAAATTTTATTGTCCATGAATAATCATTTATATGACACATTCAACAAATTTCGTGAATTTCTGAATGTAGAATAGAAACTACAAATAAATGGAGACACTTCTGAATATGAAGCAGCATTTAATGAAAACAAGAAACATTGAATTTAGTACAAAAAGTGCACCACTGCAAAATTGTTTTTCGTCTAAATTTGGAAAATATAAGGGAATAAAATAAAAATAGGGAAATATCACTAGGGGCTGCTACGGAACATACCAACCGTATTCACCTCAGACATCGAATTCCTGGATATAGAAAAAAATTCCCTAGTTATCTAGTAATAAAAGGTAATAGAATATCAAAACCTTCTTATCAACGAGATGAACCTTGAATGGACAAATCACATAGCAATAGGGTCTTATAGAGATAAATTTTGGATTGAAGTTACAGCCTTTGCGAACAATGCAAAAGCAAAAATCTCCTCATAACTATGCATCCAAATGATAATTTCGAGGTTGTAAAAATCATATCACAGCGAATTTTATCGATCGCAATGTTTGTTTAGATGGTATAATCTGAGGTAGCATCTGCATAATTTTTTTTTTAGTATTGATGGTCCAGTTTGTAGCTAATCGGATAATGTCGTTGCTGTTATATCAAAATGTCACATATCAAAAACCATACACTGCAGAACATACGAAATTTTGATGTAACAGCTGGAACCAATAGCGGCATATAGCATTTTGTGACACAACCATTGAGAGGAAATGTAGCTAACCTATATAAGTTCTTTGCATCAAAAAAATGTTTTGATAAATTTGACATACGACATTTTTATCTAACAATGACGAAATAACATTGGTATTGATTAGAAGACTATCTTCCGAATAGAAACTAGAAACATTTAAATTATAGGTCATTTTTTTAGACGAGATACATTTAAATGACTCCTATATGGTACATCATAATGTCCATCTCCCGTTAAGTGAAAGAGAAAGTCGGGATCAGAGCTTGCTATCCGGTTTCAGAGAGCCTGAGGCTAACTTCAATACTTTCCATAAGTACCTCAATGACCTAAGTTCTTGCCAGTGAAACAGCTCGAAAGCAAACCATTAGGGCAAGGATTCAGTTTCACTTGTTTTGTTGTTGTTGGTAATGATTTAGATAATAACCATGGCCTTCAGGCTAGTTAGGTCACGTTCGAGTGATTATGAACACGTTAAGGAACAACAACAAAAGAATCCCCGATTTAACTTTCCTTTGGAACCACGCATCTCGGAAGCTTAACTGCATTGTAGCTTAGTTTGCAACCGGCATTTTTTCCTCTGGAGATATGTTCCTCTTAAAGTTTGTTTTGAAAACTTTCTTTGAATAGAAACTTTCAAACATTGATTGGGACGAGGATTTAGTTTCCTTGAGAAATTTAATATTTTATTTTAAAATTTAAAATACCTACTCGAGTATCAGATTCTATTTCTAAGAAATAAAAAAAGACTTTATTATAAAACTTATGTTCTATACTATTTGTAATGCTTAACACATCAAATATTTAGTAAACTGTTAAAGGATCCAGGCACAGTTTCAGGTCCAATAGATTGGAGCCATCTGCTAATTGAAGTAGACTACAGCATTTTCACTAAAATATCCATTTATTTCTTATGAATCATATAATCATATCAGGCAAAACATTTGGACATAAAACATGTTTTCAACTATCATTTATTTTCGCAGTTAAATCGCTTTGTATTAAAATATTAAAAATTGTGTTCTAGTCGTGTGGAAGTGTGTAAGTTAGCAGTTGTTTCCATTTTGTTTTACGTTTATTTTAGAATAAACAATAATTTATTTAAATAATTTTGTTGGTTGTCAGAGAATAACATA
>BGPR01048942.1:0-11425 GCA_013235015.1 Araneus ventricosus
TTCATAATATTTACATGCATTTTCGTAAACACAGCACAAATATTCGGATGATATAAAAGTGTTCTTAAAAAATCCCCAATTTTTCCGAATGTTTTTTGCTTATAACATGTAGAGTTTTCCTCCAAATTGTACGAAACTTACAGAATATTTGACAATATGTAAAAGAAGCATTGTATTCAAATTTGAATTGAAAATTTGAATATTACAGGAAATATGACATTTGTAGTAAATAATTTTTACTGCGCATGCACGATATTTTTAAAACTTGAATCTTCGAATTGTAATTTAAATTATGTATTTAACTTATAAATATACATGAGTATTCAGAATAATCAACTTTCATAAAATTCAATATTACTGTTCGAAAATTCAAGTTTAAAAAATATCAGTTTGTGCAGCAACCCTCATAATTTAGCTTCTCTTAGAGTGTACCGAAATTCACCAAGCTGTAATGCCGATGTCTTTCTGAATACTAATGGCATTGAACTGGAAATTTTATATTAGTTACCTTATATATCTGTCTCTGAAGTTATGAAAAAAACTTACGCACATTCGCAGTAAAAAAAATATTTACTACAAATGCTCATATTTCCTGTAATATTCAAATTTTTTAATTCAAAATTTAATACAGTGCTGCATTTACTTATTGTCAAGTATTTTGTAAGTTTCGTACAATTCGGTTGGAAACTCTGCATGTTATAAAGAAAACACTTGCGGAAAAATTTGTTTTTTTTAAGAAAACATTTATATCTTCCCGAATATTTGTGATGTGTTTACGAAAATGCATGTAAATATTATGCACTTCGAAAATAACCTTTGATCACAGGTGCATCTCGTTATCAGCTTCCTATGAAACATTATGTTTCAAACTCCATTTTCGCCTTCATTCCTTTTTGGTGGCACCCCCTAATTGCCCTCGTGACCGAATCTTCGCTGTAAAATGCGAGTTCCAACGATAATTTTTCCCACGATTCTCAACTGCTGATTGCGAACCATAGTATCAATATTAACTCCAATTTTGTAACATCTTCAATTTTGTGCATTATTTTTGGACACCAGTGTACTTTATACTGAAAATGACCTTCAAGAAGTAGAATATCATTTTCTAGGCGAAAGAGAGAAAGTTTTCCATTTTCAAAAATAACCTTTTATTATGACATCTTTTTTCTGTGCACCGACTTTATTGTGAATTTTAATATGTAGATAAACAGAGTGTCCACTCTAATCGTGGCCCAAGTAGCTAATTTCTAAACCTTTAAAGATAAGCATATACTTCCTATTGGAAAAATGCCTTAAAGAAGTACATTTTTTATGTTGTTTGAATCAATATGCATTGCTGAAAAATTACGAAATCTATCTTTTTATTTACTCCCTTGGTCATATTAGTTACATTTAATAAATTAATATATAGCACTAATATTTTAAACAAAAATAGTTCCACTTTTCTGCGACGAAAAGTAAACGAATTATGAAGCTTTGAATTTCAATATTTTGAGCTAATCAACAGCCACCTTGAGCAAGAACCGAACGCTCATTTGAGGACCTTCCTCAGAGTGGAAATTGAAATAGTCTGAAATCATCTAAAATAGTGATATTCAGAGCTTCATAACTCGATAATGCTGCTACTGCACAATAGGGTGGGTCGAAAAAAATCTATTTTTCGAGTATCAAATTCTAATAGTGCGCAAAAGTTGTGTATTACCATGTTAATCAAAGGAAAATATGGAAAAAAATTATACTTCTAATCTTCAGTTCGCTAAAAGAGCCTAAAGTTAAGAAAAAATGACAAAAAATAACTATATGTAACCCTACGCCAAAATTTTACAGGCTACAGATTTTTTTTCTAATAGCGTCTAAGTACTTTATTTTAGTTGCCTGAGAAGCCCAAAGGTTTAGAGATTATGCGCAAAATGGAGGTTTTTACAGTTTAACAAATACGTTCATAATGGTATTTTAAATTATAAAATGTAATCTTTCTATGTTACGGACCGTATTTGGCGGAAAGATATATTTTAATGGCAAACCAGACAGGAACATATGTCTTCATAATGTAATTAACAAGCATTTTGAGTTCGCTTGTAGGGCTTGTTTAGGAAATGAACAAGCATAAGACTCTGTTTATACATGTCAACCATCGGGAGTGACTGAGAGATCCAGGATCTCTTACGGCCAGATCTGGAGCGCATTTTCTTGTCTGGATTGGTCTGACAATATCCAGAAGGTACTGTTAATCTTTACTAAGATCAGTTTTATTTATATTGATTTCATCTAACTCTTTTGCTTCGAAATTTATAATGGGCAATTTCTCACAATTAGTCAGTCCCATCATCTGTCCGTCCAAATATTCAAATAAATGTTTGAATGGTAGCTCGTTGAAGTGAAGTAAGCATATGAACCACTGCAGTGGGAGCTGAATTTTAAGCTTTATGTTGAAGATAACACAATTTTTCCATCCTGCGTTTGTTACTGTACCTTTAAAACCAATTGATTCCAGTTCATCAATGTCAACATCATTATCTTCCAAGTACTTAAGAATGCACTTGACTATATCCATACCGGTTACACTTGTGACATGACCGACATGTTGCCAACCAGGTTCACGAATCTTGCTAATGTGTGCTAAAATGAGTCACAAGTGATCGATAAAAGCATGAGAAGGAGAGAAAAACAGAAGACACGACAAGCTATAGGACAAACTATGGATCGGCTAATAGTAACAAAGAGAATATATTTTAACGGTAGAAAAGATCAAGAAAAAATAAGAACTTAAATATACTGAAGAATAAGAAAAGTCTTCGGCAATATGTCGGTCACGTCACAGCAGCAAGTGGAACCGGTAGTGATATAGCCAAGTGCATTCTTAAGTACCTGGAAGATAATGATGTTGACTTTAATGAACTGGAATTAGTTGGTTTTAAAGGTACATTAACAAACAGGATGGAAAAATAGTGTTATCTGCAACATAGAGCTTAAATTTCAGAGCCCGCTGCAGTGGTTCATATGCTTACTTAACTTCAATGAGCTACCATTCAAACATTTATTTGAATATTTGAACGGATAGACGGCGGGACCAGCGTCATTTTCTGGTAAAATAGGCAAACAACTGACTAATTGTGAGAAATTACCCATTATAAATTTCGAAGCAATTGAGTTAGATGAAATCAATATAAATAAAACTGATCTTAGTAAAGATCAACAGCACCTTCTGGATATTGTCAGACTAATATCTGGCCGTAAGAGATCCTGTATCTCTCAGTCACTCCCGATGGTTGACATGTATAAACAGGGTGTTACGCGTGTTCATTTCACAAGCAAGCTCTACAAGTGAACTCAAAATAAATGCTTTTTAACTACATTATGAAGACATATCCCTTGTTTGGTTTTTCATTAAAAGATACATTTGTGTAAAATACAGTCTTAAACATAGAAAGATTATATTTTATAATTATTACCATAATGAACTTATTTGTTAAACTGTAAAAACCTCCATTTTGCGCATAAACTCTAAAACTTTGGGCCTTTTGCGCGAACTTAATATGTAGTGCATGGTTTTTAAATATAATTTTTTAGTCATCAGGCAACAAAATAAATACTTAGACGCTATTAGAAACAAAAAACTGTAGCCTGTAAAATATTGTCGTTTTCTGTCATTTTTTCCAAACTTTAGGCTCTTTTCGCAAATTGAAGATTAGATTTCTTTCCATATTTTTTCTTTGATTAGCATAGTAATACACAACTTTTGCGCCCTATTATGATTCGATACTCGAAAAACCGACTTTTTCAATGATTCGTTACATATTGGATTTTTTTTGTCATTTTTTTCCAAACTTTAGGCTCTTTGCGCGATTTTGAGATTACAAATATAATTTAAATATTTTTCCATTAATTAACATAGTAATACAGAACTTTTGCGCCCTATTTGAATTCGATATTCGAAAAATCGATTTGTTTTAGACCCACCCTACTGTACAATGTTTAGGGGGAATTCTTGTGACGTATAAGCATGTATTTTCTAATTTATGTATAGAGATTTCCTACATCAGATACGAAATTCAACTGGAATAAAAAATATGGATAAATCGTATTTTTAATCTCAATATTTCTCCTTTTTACAACTGAGAGGGATTAATATTACAGAACAAATAAGCTCTAACTTGAAACGAAATAAACATTACTATCATTTTCTTTCTTTATTTTTGTTTTTCAATCCTGTTATGCATTCAAAATTACTTTTATGCAATCTGCGCAAAAACTTTGCAAAATCGCAAGACTTTTTGTTTGAGCCGCAGAATCGATTTATACCGCAGAATTGATAATACATCTCCATTCTAAGCTATCACTGTATGCATCGCATGAAACCACTCCTAGAAGAAGAAGTTCAACATTCATATCTCAACTTAAATCACTAGAGACTAAAAGCGAAGTGACTCTAGAAAAACAAACAGCTTTATAACGTTCTTGTTCCGAATTTCAAACAATTGTTTAAAACAGTTTTGAAGAGTTTAACTTGAATATATGTAAAAATTCTTAATTGCTTCCTCTTAAAATAATTGATGAAAGTTCATATTACAAAGTTTTGATTTGTTGGAAATTGAAATACAAATTTTTGGCACAGCACAGAAAAAGTATTGTTCTATAAAAATATTCAAATAGCACAAAGGAATGAGTCCACTTAAAAATAATGAAAATTTTTACTTAAAGAGATGGAAAAAGTCTACTCAGGTTCGCAACAATGATTCAAAAATATTTGAACAATTTAAATAAGAAAAATATAGTAGGCTAATACATAAAATTACACCATACGAAATACTAAGCACCTCGCGATACCATTGATGATGTCAATTTGAATAGTTTACAGCACACAGTTAATGATTAAGTCGAGAATTTCCTCCATTGCCCTTTTACCATAGACATCACCCGCCGAGATAGCTAGTGCGTCTGCTACCATCTCAATGAAAAGTCGAAAACTTGTATACAGTTTGAGATAGAAACATGATATGGGACATTTGAAAAGTTTCTTTACTTATCGACTTTGGAAGGAAGCTTTCAGACATCATCAAATTGGACGTCAGATGTATTGCTACCTACACTTGGGTGTTACACCATGGCTCATCTATATTTCATCAAAGATTGCCTCTACCATTACGATAGAAAAACCATTACATGCACGATCACTGGCTCACAATTAATATGAAATATCTTATAAATAATTGAAAACAATAACTTAAAAGTAAACAACGTATGAAATTTGAGTCAAAATTCAAATAAATTTCTACAACTATTTAATAAAGCAGTTTAGTATTCACTCTGGCAACATTATTTTCCATGCGAGTATTTATAATATTCATTCATTTTTTAATTCGAAATTATTCTTTTCTTTTCTTGCCATTCAGTCCCTTCCAAAAACCATTATGTACAATAGTGTCATCTCGTAGCTATTGTCCATAGAACTATCTATCAAGCATAATGATCAATAAATGAGGTTTCTTTCATCTTCTTGGCCGTTTATTGTAACAGCTGATAATGATATTCCATATAATGACCATCAAACACAAGGTCTGTTTCATGACTGCACTGACAGAATCAAATGATATTCCAGTCCAGTGAATTTCAAACTTAAGTTGAAGTTTCAAAATTTTAACTTTCACACCATTTCTATCCTATACAGAAAAAATATCCAGCTGATACCTATATGTGAATATTTTGTTGAGATTATGATGCATCTATGAATCACTGCATAGAGTAGAATTAGTAGTCAGAAACATATCGAATGTTAAACGTTTAGTGGTTTAGTGTATTAATCGCACCCGGCTGCAAAACGACTTTTCATCGAAGGTTTTAAAGTTTCAACAGAGGTTGTCATGTTTAACATTTTTAGCTGCTTTGTCAATGAATATTAATTTGATTGTAGAGGAAACTGAATCTTATTAACTAACATTCATTAATATAATATCGAGTTCAGTAAGGGGTAGTTAACGATCAATTATCTCCTATACTGTTACTCAGTTAATTAACGATTATTAGTGTCTTTGGAACAAACTGATTATTCAATTTATTATATTCGCTAAACGAGACAAATACTTCATAATAAATTGTAGTAATTTAACTAAGCAATGTTTTTGAACCATCCAGAAAGAAAAACTACTATTGTTTATTCTTCAAGCGTCGGAAACAAAAGCAAAGAAGATAAAAATATGCCTAGACCTTTACAAATAAAATCAAAATGTATTCTTCAAAGATAATTATTCCCTTTTATTGAATAAAAATTGATAGTATTGGGTTCCATGAATTTCCGTTAAATTAATTAGTTAAAGAACTAAGTTTTCACAAAATGTATTCAAAAATTTGAAAATTCATCAGCAGAATTTTTTTTATTTTACATCTAATGGATTAATATATATTTTTTATTTTCTGATGATATTTTTGCTACTAATTTTGTGTGTGTGAAAATTTATTTATTACTATAATTACGAGACGATTATTCAATAAAATAAGGCAGGGTAACTGGAAACGCAGGGCATCTGGTAATCCCTTTGTATTTTTTTAATGTGAATAATGGGAATTTCGAAACCATATAAGGGCAATACTGGATATGTCTTCCCTCCAAAACTACGATCAGATCCTAGTTGCATTAGGGCAGTTGAGAAGAGAACTTTTTTTAATAAAAATAAAACATTTTGCTGCTTACAATTTGAGACACTGCTCGATACAAGCTATTCTGAGCTATTCTGGTGAATGTAATTTTATAATTACATTAAAAATAACTCGAATAGTTTGAATATTTACAATATTATAGCATATTACTCACAGTATATAAAATAAAACCTAATGGAACAATTTCTAACTGTCCTTAATTTGTTGATTTTTTGCGGGGAACGATCTTCAGTTAGCCATTATTTGCCATTGTCCCTTTTTTGGGACGCTTGTTTTCTAATTATTTTCACTTAAACAGCATAATTTTTAGCTTTCATTGTTTCATTTGAATGTTGAGCTGACTGTTATAAAAGATACAGATCAATAAAAATCATTTTTTGATTAAAAAGTTAATTAATAACTTTAATTAAAAAATTTCAGAAATAATGTTTTATTTCATTCATGTTAACATATTGGTGTAAATTTTTTGAAAAAGTGAAATAATAGTTATAGTAGATAATAGGTTAACACGTTGATGTTTATCAGCGCAAATGCTTATAAAATAAGAACAGAGTGCAGGAAACTGAAATTCAATATTGTTCCATATTGTTTAAACCATAGAAATTCCTTTTGTTTTCAGAACATTGTACAATATTTCCCATTATTCACCTTTTTAAAGATAAATATTTTTTTAAAATTTTATTATAAATTCTGTGATTATGACTGATTCTGAGATTCCTACGCTGCTATTAAGGTTTTTAAACAAAGCTTATATTCATAATAATTTTTAAAACTTAAATCTATCAAGAAGATTGCTGTATATTGTAGTACAACACTGTAGGTACTCAATTCAATATTTTATGATGTTCTCAATATGATAAAATATTCTGGATTTACCAGAGGATAAGATTGGGGATCTGCAAGAAAAATCAGTTTTGAAGTTGAAAGGTCTAAGATTCAAGTCTTCATTTTATAGACTATCTATTTGTGCTCGTTATTAATATGCGGGGGCAAAAGAACATTCAGGTCTTTTTGTGTAGAAGTTTTGAGAGTCGTTCTGTTCTTTCCACTTGGTTCAAAACAAGCATCTTTGCCCTTAAAGTTGACCATTCACGGTGAGACCACTCAAAGCGAAATGGCCTGGTAGCACTCCACACCGTTCCAATTTTCAGCCCATCCATTTAGTTGGGCCATTCACGGAGGTTTCATGCAAACTGTCACTCCAATCCCCTAGAGTTACTTCGTCTACTCCTCCTCCCGCTTTCAAAACGGGGCCTCCCTCCCCTATAGGTCTATATTTTGTGGTTTTTGCTTTTGTGAGCAGAGAGCCTCGCTCCTCCTTCCCACACCGCATTTCAGTTTTATGACCGAACGCTCCAAACGGATAACGAACGAAGATGAAAATCCAAACTTCTCGACCACACTAAGCAGATTCTCATCGAATTTTCTCATTGACGACGGGTTTTGGTGCGGCGTGTTCCAAATTGCGTGGAACGGTCTCTTCGTGAATGTTCAGTTTATTATTCCCCGTCTAATTTTGGACATCCGAAAAATTTATTTACAAAGTGTTTCAAGACTATATTACAATTTTGGAATAGTTTGCGACAAGATAGTGATGATACTCCTATTAAAACCTAATTGAAAATAAATGCATTTCCACTTGAAAGTCAAAAACCTTAAAAATAAAATTGCTTTATAGTATGTAATATCGTCCAAATAGTGTAGCGTTAATGCTTCCGGCATCCATCGAAGTCTTACAAAATTTGATGATCCAACTGGCAATTTAATCTTGAAATTACTTAATATCATCATCTGAATTTATATAATACTAGCTGTTACCCGCGACTTCGTGCGCGAAGAATTTGAATTGTTACTTTTTTAAAATTCACGAATGTAAATGTGTCGTTATATGTAGAAAGGGGAATTAAAAGTTCTCATGGTTGATAATACATAATTGGACGACTAACAGGAGTGTATTGTACATGTGTCTGCTGTTGCAGTTAGGTAAATTGTTTTATATATGACAACACACTTTTGTATACGATGTTTTTTGTTTCACGTTTTTTGCACCGATGTAGAGGTTTAGTGGGCTGGACACACGGGAACATGCCACACATAGTTACCAACGGAAAAAATATGATTTTTCCAAATGTACGCCTGCCCGTTTGAGTGTCTGACCCTGAGGCTGGCAAATGCTAATTTTAAAGGGAATTGTTACCTTTTGAACTGGGATGGTAAATCCTTCGGTATTATCGGAAAGAGTAGAATTTAGCACTCTCACCTCTCGCTATGCCAGTTATATCAGTAGCTAGTACGACATTTCGTCCTAAGTGTGTAATTTGAAACCGTGTGCCATTGCGCAGTCTCGGTACATCGAGGTTACGTATGAATAGTTCTGGCACACCGAATCTTAATCTCAGCTTGTCGGAAGGTATCCCTGACAATTCTATGGGGTTGAAGAACTCTACACGATATGATTTTACTTGTTATTTAAAATTACCGTATCTACAGATAGATATTCTGTAATACATCCCTCCATTTGTGAAGCATTTCTTTTTATTTATCTGACCTAAACTTTCATTAGTCAGTGCCAAAATTACCCAATCAACAAACAATCTCTATTCCTCTTATTAGCTTATAGGGAAGGATAAACCTTGCTTATCAGTTCCTCTGTACTGTGAACAATTTTAAAAAAGTCCCAATTTAATATACTGTTTGAATCTCTAGCAATCGCCAAATCTATTTGGCAACTGTATCAAGCGCCAAGTTCGAATCAGTTCTTTCTTTAGTAAACGAAACGTCGAATTCCGTATTCATTGGGTTTATGCAATCCTTTCTTTTTAAATCGGTTGAAAAAAGCTCTTAAAGCATTAAAATTCGAAATGGAACTATTGTAATTAGCTAAATCGTTTGGTTTAGAATTTAACCACCAGTGATTATCCAAATCGTTTGGTTACAAATTTAACAGCCAAACAAATCTTGGATGTCGATAAAAAAAGGGATAAAGAATTATTTTGGTAAGCTTTCCACTAAATTAGGCTCTTATTTTAAGTAAACACTGAACGATATTTTCCTTTAGTTATAATTAACTTTAGTTTTTAAATTTTAATCCAAAAACTCTTGAAACTATATCATATCTATCATTGGTTTTCTGTTCTGGCGTCTATTTTTCAGTTATTATTCCACAAATTAATTATTTCTTTTCTCAGCAAGGTCACGTGATGCTTGACTTCAAAAATAAGTTATTTCAAAAGCTTGCACCTTTCTGAAGGATTACGTGACATTTCATTTTGTTTACGCATTCCTTAAGGATCACGTGACAGTTGATTGAAAAATAAAGTAGTAATCTTCATCGCAAATCGCTTGTTAATTATTAATCAAAAATAATGAATTTAACATGATGTCACCTACCCTATGTCCGTTCCTGGGTTTCAAGCTACAACTCTGCCAATTTTCATCCAAATCGGTTTGGTAGTTTTGCCGTAAATGCGTAACAGACAGACACACTTTCGCATTTATATTATATGAATATTAATAAAAATAAGCAAAATTTTCAGAAAAAAAGGTGAATTAGTTCAAAGTCTAACCGTTGCCTAGCAACGGAGTAGCTATAAATTTTCGTTATTTCAAAATCGTCTGCACGAATTTAAAAATTATGGAACTTTTAAAAATTAATAAAAATCGAAGGGAAAATGTCACAGAAATAAAATTGGTATAATTGAAAAGGTAAACATTTGAACTTTAAGATGGTATAAAAATATGTTTTGTCGGACAATTTGCTCCGAAGTTACGGCGGAAAAACGGTTTCGGTTAATTTCTAATTAACTGCCTGTTTAATTAACTTTTGGACTTAGAAAAGTTCATAAGTGTCTTCCCCTTGTCTTAAATAATAAGTGTACAAAATTTGGTTGAAAACCGTCCATTGGTTTAGGAGGAGATGTGGAACATAGCCACATACATACACACATACCCACATACACACATACCCACAATGACTTTTATTTATATTAAGATTTGATTAATCCCTATGCTTTTATAGAGGCTTGACATTCGAGAACTACTAATTCATTAATTTGCTTATGACCGAGTATGAAACGGGAGATTTATAAATTCGTGCAATTTTAATAAATGTGAATGTGTGCTGATTACCGAAATGCTAAGCTTATGCATAAAGTATTCAATATTTCGCTCCTTCTGGAGCAGGTATTTGTATGCTGTGCAATTATTTTGTTCAGTTTCGTAGAAACATAAATTACTTATGACATACCGAATATGTGAGGTACTTTGGTGGCTCATAACACTTTGTATGTGCATGTATTATTTACATAAATATTTAGTTTAATTTATAATAATTTATCGAGGAAAACTTTGTTTTGTCATTTATATTAGAACTGCCCTCTGCTTCATAATGTAGCGTGCAAAAGCTGAACTTAAAAATTATCATACAAATTTACAGACAGGAATTTTTTTCCCAAGACTATAGTCTTTTTTTTTCAAAATGAGTACTAAAAATTTTGAGTTTTTTCTTTTCAATAGTAATATGCAATCCTTGAATATTACTGTTGAAATAAAGAACAATTATAATGTAAATTATCGTTGAGAAATAACATGATTTTTCTGAAAGAAACGAACTCTTAAGAGCTATATTATCAAAATGGCAAGTTTTACTTAAGCCAGTTGTTGTATACTGTTATTATGTATGTTTTACTTTTGCTGACCTTTTTTACTTTTATTTCATTCCATACATACAAAGAAGTTTGTATAGCTTATTATATTCCTACGATTAACGAAC
>BGPR01048943.1:0-11425 GCA_013235015.1 Araneus ventricosus
CTAAGCTACTAAAAGCGAAGCTACATTCAATGAAAAAGCGAAGCTACAAGCAGTTTCGATTCAAATGATGGATCCGGTAACTCAGTGCGCATGCGCGGCTAATGGTGGTGCCAATAGCCTCAAGATGCTAGAAACAACGGTGGTGCGAATAGCTTCGGCCGAAAATTAGAGAGCAGCGTGACATTTTGTCTGTCTTTTCCTTTATCAGACCTCGGTTCGGAAGTACGAAATTTATTCCTAGAGCTGCAATGGGCAGTTTCAGCAACATCACTAATTAAACAATTCAGGGCATCTAAATAACACCTGCGCGGAAAATGTCGACGATCGAACTGTTGATACACGGCGAGAAGTGTATGATATTCATGAGTGGACTTTGATTTATAAGCCACACACACACATCGAAGCCTTTCGACGTCGAATGGAGGACTGCTGTTTGAAATAAAGCCATTAATATACTTTATGACTTCGCAATTATTTATCAGAAAGCGAAACGTTCTACGAACTGTATATATTATTATTTTAATATGTCATTAAATACATACATGAATTTTAACAGTTGTCTCTATTCACTTCTTATTTTGAGTCAAAATAAAGAATGAACTCGGAAATGAATAATCTGCATAGAAGAAACTGAAAAGATATTTTTTCATAGAAGTATAGAATTTTTATAGATAGATATAGAAAACCAAACTACTGAATATATTTTCTTCAAATTTTGCTCACAAATATTATGAAGCATAAGAAAAGTTTTAGCGATGGTTTCGTGAAAATTAATTGAACAGTTATTTTCTATTAATGATAAGTATGTTTCCACAGCACACACACAGTTCAAGCTCTTCTGCTTTAAAAATTATTACACAATAACTTATCAAGAAAATTAACCTTCGACGATTTTAAAAAAGCGTTTAACTGATATTCTCATTTTAATTTTACAAAAAGTTACAAACGATAAGATGAATTTGTGTTATTTTACGATTTTGTACAAATTACTTTTTACATTAAAATATTATACTTGAAATAATTTCATCCTGAAGAACGCCGGGTTTATCAGCCAGTATAAAATATAAAAAAACCTACAAACATGATTTTTTTCGTATACTAAAAAGTAGAAAATAATTTCTTTATCAAAAATGTGAAGAAAATTAGCCTTCGGCAATTTTTAAAAATCGTTTGGTTGAATTGATATTCTCATTTAAATTTTACAAAAAGTTTCAAATGATAAGATGAATTTTGTGTTATTTTACTATTTTGTACAAATTACTTTTTACATTAAAATATTATACAAGAAATAATTTCATATTGAACAGCGCCGGGTTCATCAGCCAGTATAAAAAATAATTATAAAAAAACTACAAACATGATTTTCTTCGTATACTAAAAAGTAGAAAAGAATTTCGTTATCAAAAATGTGAAGAAAATCAGCCTTCGGCAGTTTTAAAAAATTGTTTGGTTTAATTGATATTCTCATTTTAATTTAACAAAAAGTCTCAAACAATAAGATTAATTTGTGTTATTATACTATTTTATACGGAAGTACTTTTTACATTAAAATATTATACATGAAATAATTTCATCCTGAACAACGCCGGGTTTATCAGCCAGTATAAAAAATAATAATAAAATAACTACAAACATGATTTTCTTCGTATACTAAAAAGTAGAAAATAATTTCTTTATCAAAACTGTGAAGGTCAAAACAGAATTGTTAAAGCCTGAGACGGTGATAAAAATACTGTAAATAAATTTGAATCACATTTAGACAGTTTAAAGTAAACTAAAGAGAATGAAGGGATTTCAATAATCATAGTAACAATATCGTATCCATAGGGTGTTCAAAAATTATTGGACCCAATTTCAAAATTTAAAAAAATAAGATACCAATAGGGTACTACTACGTGCATGAAGTCGCGAGCATCAGCTAGTATACTATAATATGCTAAATCTTTACTTATAAAAGGCAATGTTTGCGTTTGTGTGATGTCCAGACGAATCTATCGCACTTACAGCCATAAAATTTGGCACACAGGTAGTCGTAATGGTGACTCAATGCACCTCGAACCCCGAATTTTAAAATTTAATCTAGAAATTTTCTTATTTAATGTTTCGTGTCGTTTTGGGTCATCTTTGGTACGTTTTCGGCTTTAGTATCTTTTCTAATGATAGTTGAAAAACAATCCATGCACCATCGGATAGAACGAACAATTTTCGTTGTAATGAAGTTTGTTTTGAATTTCTAACGTAATTAACTGAGTTTTGAGAAATTTTTAAATAATAGTCACTTTTATGGTAATCATTGATAAGGATTTCTTCAAATTCTCGCAACTGACGTTCTAACAACTTTATAATTTTAATGTTTTTTCAGCTTATAACTGGAACGTTTTTATCGGATTTAAAACAAGAACGGTTGAAATACCTTATTCCGTTTTCTTAAATAAATTTTTCCCTGATCAGTTCAAACAGTTTTTTTGCTGGCGAGATTTGACAGCGAGAGTTTCTCCGGACTGTCCAAGAATGCATTGTTGTAATTTCATTGGCTGGTGCGTGACCTTCCTTGCAATAGGTGACGTAATTTGCTTTCATTCTCCGCATGCATTTCTACAATCCGGTCCTTCTTCGCCTTCCGGTGACGTCATTACATTCGCGTCATGGTCGAAAATCAGTAATGCGTATCTTTCGTTTTGATTTTTTTTTTCCAAAACTTTTTCATATCATTGTGGGCATCTTTTCCCCATTTTGTAGAAGTCCTAATTCCACGGGAAACGCCGTGCGCGTACTGCTTGTATATAATAAAAACAATTGTAAGATAATTTATTGCATACTTTTCGAGGGCGGACAGAATTTACAAAAAGAGAACGGTTGTTCACTTTATTTTAAAGGTGCCAATAAGTGTCTTGTTTATTTCAAGTGTTAACGCAGTTGCTTTCAATAGCAATAATATCGAAATAATACTCGCAATAACTTTCCTTTAATTTTTACGCAGTAGTTCTCTTAATCGCAATTCTCTTCCTTAAGAAGAAATTACTTCTACTTCCATTTCTTACTCTTCTCTCCAAACACATAGTCGTTTATTTTTGCTTCCACATCAGAGCCCCCCCCCCCTCCAATACCTTGCTCTCTGTATCTGCAGCATCCAATAGTGTGCATGATGATACAAACACCGGTCAGTCGTTATCAGCTTCCGGTCATTTGATCCAGCGCATCCCTGCATTCCATTTCTTTTCCGGGAGCGATCAGAAATCGTAATGATGACCCTCCCGCTTACCGGAAATAACTCCATCTGGGGAAGAAACACCTTCCCCGTGACGTCACGGGGATGAGACTCGGTATTTAACTCCATCCACTTCCCTCTAATTAGCGATCCGGTGGAGCGAGAATTAATCTTTCAGAGATAAAAATTCCTCTGCTCCGACGGAGATGAACATGATATGAAACTACCCGGGCAAGGGGGGTGCACCGAGATTGCTTTTCCATTGACGGCGGGGCGGGGGAAGGAGAAAACCGATATTTTTTATCCCGTTGCGGTATCGTTTTCGGAGCAGGTTCCCATGCAATTCTTGTTCGGATTCACTTCAAACGATCCCCATCTTTTAACGTTTATTAAAAATGCGTTTGAACCCCCACCTGACATTAATAAGACGCTTCGCAGGAAGCGAGACGTCTTTCTGACGCTTAATAATTTCCGTTTTTGCGCAGCTCCCAGAGCTAACCCAGGTAATTGGCGGGTTAAGCTAATGACTGAAAAGGGGCATTTAGAGTATTGTTAAAGGCCTCTTCTCAAATGGGGGAAGTATCCCTTCGCAAACGATCATTTGAGTGATGGGGTGCTTTCTTTCTTTCTCCATGCCCCCCCCCTTTGCCTCATTCGAGAAGTAAACTACCTGCGAAGAAACATTCAATTTCGCATTTTGGCAGGAGTTGCAACTTTCTCCCTTTGATGATGGTATTGTATTAGGAAAAGGGTGGGGAGGTGATTTTTATGTGCTTAAAATTTAAATCTGGATACAAAGAATAAAAAGCTTATACCGCGCTTTTAGATGAAATGAACACAGGGTTTTAATTTACGATTCTTCAACCCTGAGTCGTGGTAAGAAATAAAAGTGACGAAAATAGATTTTAAGAACACACTTTCATTAGTATGCTGAAAGACCGAAATATTTTTTTATTTTAATTATTTTCTGAGATTTGGTATTTAATTTTTGATTTATTATTTTAAATATTGGGATTATTGAAATATTTTTTCTAAAATCGATACTACATGGCACCACTAGTCAATCTAGAATCAAAATTTAGTTTCATTACATCTCCGGATCTAATAACACAAACAGACAGCAATTCACTAGAAATAGCATCAACAGCATTTCTGGATCTAACAACACAAACAGACGACAATTCACTAATAATGACAGTAACAACACATTCAATAGCGCTCAGCTCAACAGCTTTCCCAGCCCGCACTGCAGACGAAACTCCAAAATGTTTCTTTAAAGGTGTTCGCACATCAAAGAACGTCCCCGGTCGAATCCTACCGTCGTGTATTTATAGTGCTCCTGACAGGGTGTGACGTCACGTGGAAATCTTTGCAGAAATCCGGATCTCGGCTCCTAATAGAGATATCGAGAAAATAATCGCATTTTCGGGAATCTTCGATTTGTCGCCAAAGTCGCCAAGGTGAAGGGTCCAAGCCTGGCCGCTGCCGGCATTCCCTCTTCCCAGCCATAAGACTAGCAAGGCAGGAGAGCTACACAACATTTTTGTAACAGCACCAAATCGTCCGGTGGGTGTACGGTGAAATAGTCCAACAAGCAGGATAATGGAGAACGACGCTTTATCCCAAGAATATTCCAGGAAACACGAAGCACGGGTAACAAGAAAAACAATACTTGCGCAAACTAGAAACAAAAACCAGATAGCAGATTACTAATAATTACAGAAACATTGCTAAACAATTAACAGCTGACCAACTCGCATTGCGAACAAAACTCCAAAGAGATCAACTCGATTAAACACCTCGGGTATATATAGCATTCCGGCTTCGTGTGACGTCACATGGAATTCTTGAGGGCCTAAGAGAGATAGGGCTATAATTCGCGCATTTTCTAGAAACTACAATTTTGTCTTTAATGTCGGGGATCATTGGCTTGGCATCCTGGAAAGAATCTCTGCAAATCTTTTTTCCCTATAATAAGACTGAAATGGCAGGAAAACGGTATAACAGATTCGTAACAGTTCTTTTTGGTGCAATCAGAATGAAAGGTGGATTAGGCTTTATAAGAGTCATGCCAATGCTACTTACTCTCAATGGGCTGCAGACAAGCTGTCTGGCTGAAAGTTCATGTTTGAGGAACCAAGGTTTTTCAAATATTGTCTGTTATATTAATTTTCAATTATCGGGGTTTTTTAAAGTTATTATTTTAGAATTCTTCAATAAATTTTGAGAATGTTTTAAAATTTGAGAATAGTGAAATGCCTCGGTTTGTCAGACCTTTAGGAGAAGGGTTTGTCTGACAAACAACTTGTTGACTTCTTTTATTCATTAAGTAATTCGATTTACAAATATGGCACTTAGCTGGTCCCACTCCAATTTTGTTTTCATTCATTTTACGTTTAGATGACGGATTTCTTTAATTATTTGTGGAGAAGCAAATAAAGTAATGGGAATTTCAGTCAATAGTTTCTACTAAAATATAAACTGATAAAATTTCAAATGATTTCCACAATGGAGCACTAGAATCAATGAAAACAATCCTATTATCCAGCGATTTGAGAAAAATGTCACTATTATAAATGCCTTTTGTAAAAATATGTAGACAACCATAAACCATCTTTTCTATTTTTTATGCATATTTTCTTTTTTTCGACTTAAAAAATTAAATAATAAGTCAAATATTTTCGAAGATTATACAATCGTTATTTCCAATAGAATGGATTCATATGTAATAGGTTAAGTCATTAATATGTGTTGCTTTCTTTGCAGTTCAGCAACGGACTGGAGATCATATGACCTCCAAGCAGTCTCTCTTTACTGGCTGTTTCATCGTCGTCACAGTTTCGGGAGTCGCAAACAAACAAATGTGCATTTTAAGAGTTCTGTGTTCAGCATTCATGACCATAAGGTGTCTTTTTGTACTAAATCGATGATGCTCTACAACTTTGTAATTCACTTTTTTCCTCTATCTCGTACCGTTCTAGTGATAATAACGCTAACTGCACCGATTTCCACCAGGTGGCGCTGTAAGTGGTTTCATCCAGTAGCGCATAGTCACTTTACCATGCCTAGACACCACTCTTATGAAGATAGCTGCAGCCATTCGGTAGTTAAAAGGGTGGTAAGGGACTTGAGTGGGCACCCTGTATACCAAAATACAATGCACTCCCGATTATTCGGGTTAATCACCGGGAGGGATCGCACGGACAATCAAAAAACACGGATAATCCGAAAACTCCTTTTCATTAAAGAAAAATCAACATCAGTACGAAAATATAAAAATTACTTACTGCTAAAATTGCATGCTGTATAACATCAAACTAGGAATTTTCCTTTTAACATTTAATGCTTTAAAAAATCTGTTATGCGTCTTTGCTTCTGCTGTTTGTTCATCTTTTATCGTATATCGACACATCTTTTACGAACCGCAGAAATGTCACCGTAATCAAATCCTCTTTGTCCAATATAACCTAACAAAGTTTCCACAGATTGTAGAGCAGCAGAATGAGAAATTGTATTTCCTTCATTTAGTACATCTTCTGCATCAGTACTAGCTGATTCTCCCTTATCAAGTTTTTGAACGATTTCTAATTTTTGTTTGACATTTAAAACGTTTCGGTTCTAACCACTGATTTTTACCAGCAAAAAATTTCACGTTACTAACTGACGATAAACAAGACGCAAAAACTAAAAGAACACGTGCGAAAGTGAGAGAAGACGAAGAAGTTAAAGAATGACGTGTCAGGCAGAAGTGTGTTCGTACGAGAATGAGCTAGCAGGAAGTGGATGATTCATTTCTCGGAAAATTAGGGGTTGAACCGGTAGAGATTTCACGTGGAGGAAGAAAGAAAAAATCTATTCTTTAGCCTCCGCCGTCACGGCTCACTAGTTTCACGGAATGAATTTCTCGATCGAACATCAACATCGATTTTACATGCGTGAAAATGTTTCTCTTTAAATTTTTTGTGAGCACGGATAATCCACAAACCGGATAATCCGCGCACGGATAATAGAGATTATATTGTAATCAATACAAAATTTCCTACAACTTAGGTCTATACAACTTTTTCAGCACTGCTTGTTTCTGAGCTGAGAGCCACCACTGCTGCCATGTCAGAAAAATTGGAAAATGGGAAAACATGGACTTGGCTCTTTTTAACTCCAAATCTCCAAATGTACAAAATAAATGTCGAGAGAAAATGAATCTCTGAAACATAATTTTATAAATGCAAATGATGTTCTTTTAAAACCTTTAATTTTGCTCATGTAATTAAACCAAGAATTTTAATATTAACATAAAGATGTTTTCTCTGCTCCGATCTAAATTGAATGGGATTAAAGGATATCCGAATGTTCGATTGTTTATTCAAGAATTCCTCCAGAACACTGGAATTTCTTGTTAAATGAAGTTTCCAGTCCTCCGGGCAGTTTAATTAAATAAGCAATCCTGTGACGCGGAAAAAAAACCAAATGATTTGACTGTAACCGAATTAACAGCTCATTGAGATATAATTAGTCTACTAAGCATTCTTCGTCAATAATTGTCTTCACCCCGAGGAAATAACGGAAACATTCTGCGCAAATGCATTAAATATCTTTTTCAAGGAATCTATTAGATCATCAAATCTATTCGAGTTTTTAATGAAATTTAGATTGTTATGTAAAGCATAAATAACAAAGTTGTTTTTAATGTATTATTAAATTCAGGTAATGTTTATTTTCCTAGATGTATAAATTGATTCGAGCATATGCTCATTTGACTGAGTGTCGTTTATTCAGGAATGAAAAAGGCAAAAATGACAGTGTAAATGTCCATTGCAACGGAAAATTTTGAAGAATGTTAACACTTGTTATAAATACAGAGTAGTCATAAATTATTGAAACCCATTACAAAAATTAATATAAAAAGCTAATAATGTTACAAATTTCAAATCAGAGAGAAAATAAAAACGTTTTTCAGATAGATGGCGTACCATTACGGCGTTCTAAATTTGTAACAGAGAGAGATTTTCATACACAATGGCTACCTATCAGCAAAAGCCGATGCGTGTTTCTTGGTTTCCTTTGTTAGGTTTTCTTGAATATCTCGAAAGCTATTTATTTTTCAAATTACAATTAATTCAACAAATTAAAGAGTGTGAAATTATCTACAAATACATGTTTTTATTTTTCTTCTAGCTTTAATAGTTTTGCAGGTAATGGCTCTCAAAAATGGAAGTTGTCCAATAATTTACGACCACCGTAACGGCGCGTTACCTATCTGATAAAAACTTTTTAAAATGCGCTCTCATTTTAAAAAACCGTAAATATTATTGATTTTTTAAAATTGATTTTTGAAATGGGTTCTATAATTTATGATCACCTTGTATATTTTTAGTGGGTTTAGTAATAAACATAAAATATAGTGTTGTTATAATTAAAATTCGCCTTTTCAGAAGGGCCTAAGGCTGATTCTACAAAGAAATGTAGGAAAAAAAATCTCCACTAGTGCGTAATACAAGCGATGCATTCGTTGAAATCCAGAAAATAAAAAAATAGCTAAATTTTTTGTCAATAAGTAGTGCTCCACAAATATCTGATGTGATTTTTGCAGATATTTTGCTAAATAAACCAAGAAAAATTCATTCCATTGCAGTAAAAATAAAATTATCAAATTAAAATAGCTCTAGAAATAAATAATAGTTCGTAGAAATCTTCAGATAGCGTGGCAAAATTTTATTTTATTTAATAATTTGAAAGAGAACGCATTACTTATATTATATTCTAGTGAAATTCTGCTCCGTTTGGAACGAAAGGACAGATTATAGGGCCTCCTTAACAGGAGTGGCGAAAGTGGGGCCAGGTCCCCTGCTCGGGGATGATGTTCCCCCTCCCCGCCATCGGAGCAAATTCTTGCTCCTGTGATATTTTTCTTTCCCACGAGAAAAGATTCGAGTACCTTTCACTTCAACCGCAAACCGCAAGCCAACTATACCTGGTGGTCATTAAGAAGACATTCGCGAAGGTAATAGCTGCAAGCGGAGAGCGTCCAAATTGCACAGAAATAAATATCTGTCAGAGAGCACATTTGGATTGGCTAACAAGAGATTAGCGGTGCTCTTTCATGCCACACCTGTATAGCTCCTGTGGTTATGAAACTCAGGGACCATTCCACGGTCGGAATTAACCATTGGGGACATGGAAGTTTAGTCATTGGTAGCCTGGGAGTCCGATTGTCTAGTCGAGTGAAAGGAAGGCGGAGTTCCACCCTTTGAGGTAGGGACATAAACGGGGTGTTGGAGTTGGAACGAGGAGGGCGGTGAAGAACCGAATTAGGGAGGCTCGAAACGGGCGTTTCAGTCTCCGGTAGTGCGAAAGAGCTGTGTGACCAGCTCTGAAATAAAGTCCCGAATTTATTCGGACTTAGGCATCGAATGCTGAGAATCAGCAATTATTTCCGAAGTCTCGGCTTATGGAATTTCGAGCACTCCTTGTAGTCTCGTGCTTAGTCCGGATCTCCATCTCTTGTGGAACTCTGACTCCATCGAACTTTTAATCTCAAACGAACGAACTGTGTTTATAATCATTTAGTCCACATTTCTTACTTCTATTTAAATTATAGCTGTGTGTGTAATAAAGTTCTTAGATCAACCTAAGCATTGCAATTATTTGTTCAAACTTGGTCGTCCATAGGCGAAGACACCACATTCCCCTTCCAAGCAAAATAGATAACTTGTAGATACATAAAGATCTTACGAAAATTTGAGAAGGCCATCATTACGCCCCTCCCCTTATGCAGCAGGTGGTGCTACCCCTCAGGCGGATTCAAACGTTACTCCTGTTCCTCAATATGCAAACTTTAATTATAACAAAATTGTACTTCTTTTCATTCTCACTCAGGGACGCTCATTTTTCTTCATTATGTCCATATTTGATTTAAACGTAGGCCCGGAAGAAGAAAGTGCTTAAAAGTGTGACGTACGTCGCAGAATAAACGCAGCCTCCAGAGATTGGAGCAATGGCAAAAATAACTCTCCTTGATCGCATGTGGCTAACGAGAAAGCCACGCCACCATCGCATCTGACATCACTGCGGAAGAAGATCCGAAACAGGAACGTTAAAAGCTGAGTGTACAAGAATGTACTGGAACTACAGAGTTCCTGGAGTAGGATTCATTTACCTAACTGGAACCAGCTTTGGACACGTTTTTTCCGCTTGCTTTTGCATTATTAGGCCATTAATGAGCTTGAATCAGAGATCCCAAGATTAATGAAATTTATAGTATTTAATATTTCTATTCCCGTGTCAGAAGCAATTTGTGAATCCACAATCGACAAAGTTGTTCAAAAAAGACCCACCGCAATTGATAGGAATGACGCAGCAGTTGGAACAACTGACAAAAGAATGTTTATTTATTCCAAATCTGTCAGAAAGTTGTTAAAAGCGGCCATTGTACGGCAAAAATTTTCATAAACATTTTGTGAACAGTACTTCACAATTAATGCCGCAGTATCTGGCTTCAAAAGTCATTGCCAGAATTGCGAATTCTGAATGTATGCCTTGGTTTTAAATAATTAATTTTAATATAATGTTTTGTCATTGATGAGTAATAAAGATTCTACTGGTTAATTAGTACGTTGAATATATATGTTGCATTTTACTGTGGTCGCCAAATTTGAACAAACTACCAACAGAACATTTCCAACCGTTTGAGATCATGCTGAAGAACACTTCCAACTATTTCAGATCATGCTGCAGAACACTGGATATTATTCTGCTCCTGGGAGCGTACGTGTGCGTGTCGTTGGTTGGTAGGTTGAATTTGGTTTGATGACGCAAAAGCCAGATTTGTGTCAATGCTGTGCCAAACGCAAGATCTAATTGGAGTCAAAAATTTTGTATTATGTGTATATGAGTGACTGAAACATAAGGTTTTTTGTTCGTTTGCTTTCATTATTAAGATTCTTGGAAATTCAGAATTTTGAATAATTTGCAGTTATTCACCAAAATTTGTTATTCACTTATTAGATTTATTCATTTCTGTTGAATGTATGCCTTGGTTTTAAATAATTAATTTCAATATAATGTTTTGTTATTAATGAATAATAAAGATTCTATTGGTTAATTAGTACGTTGAATATATATTTTGCATTTTACTGTGGTCCGCCAAATTTGGACAAACTACCTGCAGAATACTTCCAACTGTTTGAGATCATGCTGCAGAACACTTCCAACTGTTTG
>BGPR01048944.1:0-11425 GCA_013235015.1 Araneus ventricosus
TGGAGATTCTTAAGTTGATATTTTTAACGGTATCTGATACTTTTCGGATGTATATAATTTGCTCTTTATCGTCTTAGAAACTTATATGAAGATCTCCGAAAGCTTAAACTATTATAAACAGAACTGACAGCTGGAGATTTTTAAGTACATATTTTTTTAACTCTATCTAATACTTTTCACATGTCTATAATAATTTTGCTGCGCGGTGTTTATGTTTGTGAAGTTGTTAATATTTTCATACGCCCTTTGTGCTATTTTATTCATAAATAAACTTGGTTCGTTTCTTACATAACCAGCCTTTTCGTTTTGCCAGTCGTATGCCTGTAAATCTACGAAGCTCAAAGGAAACTCTGGAACAGTATGGTAATTCTTTTATATAAATAGACTAAAAAATCAAAAAAATTCTATATTTTCAGAAATAATAAGATTTTAAAAAAATTAAATAGCCTTGTACGCAGAAACAAAAGTAAAATAAATCAAAATTATAGCCTGAGGTACTTGATAGCGGAAAACAATCATGCAGTAATAAAATTTCGAAACTGATTATAACATTTCATAAGGTGTCGTTCGTCTATTAAAATGAACATTTAAAGTAAAGCAATAATACAATGAAGAAAATTCAGGATATGAAAGTTTTTTAGCTTGTAAATCAAGTTTACAAAGTATTTCCAGCAGAAAAGTGTGCATATTAATTTTAGGGCATCTTTTTCTCGGTATGCAACAGTCGACAGCTCGATGATAATATTCTGCTAATATTCTTTCTTATGAATACATTTAAACTTGAATTCGTGAGAATGGTCATTCCAACAAATCTAATTTCAAAAAAAATTATATGTAGCATTAGAAAAGTTAAACATTTTTTCAAGAAACGCAAGGGCAGGAAATTTATTTCCGCAGGCGATTAACATAGACTTGCTGCAGCAGACGGTTTTTTGCGTGGTACTGTAAAATTGATTTGCGTGCAGACGATTTCTCCTTCTTGGAAAAGAATTAAGATTTCTAGTGGAGAGAGTGGCAACAACGAAAGGAAAAAAAAAGATTTTTCAACTAGAATTGATATTCAAAAGAATTTTATTCCTGGAGAAGCAACAGCAGAAGTTCGACAGGAATAGTAATCTTTTTTTCACGAAATTTTAATAAAAAAGGAATTGACAATAAAATACTATTAATGCAAAATTAAGCATCAAAATTTGGTTTAGTTACTAAAAGAATTTTTGTTAGAATGACGCAAGTTCTGTCATATGCAGGTAAAGTTTAACTACTTCATTTTGCGAAGTTTTTTAAAGGTTATTATAGTTTCTTAAATATTTTAACATTCATTTCCAAATTAAATACCTTTCTTAACTGTGTCTTTTAATTTTAACCTCGTTTGTGGCTGGAATATTAATAGTGCTATAAAATTAGATGTTAAGTAAAATTATACAATATTTTAAAATGTATATAAATAATATATTGAAAATATTGTAAATAATTTTTATATAATCCTTATATGATAATCATCTATGTGTTACGTAGTGTATTATCAACTGTTCCTTTCGAAAATAAATTAGAAACCACCTGAAAAACATCCTCACTTCAACATTATTAAATAGATATTGGAACACACCTTTTTTATTCATAAAATTTCGTTTTCATTTTTATCTATTTTATTGTCAGGATGTTTTCATAAAACATCCTGACATATAATTCTTCCGAATTCTAAATTTATATGAATTAGGCACTTTGACGTATGGGAAGAAAATGCCCAATCAATTCGTTAGTTTGAATTTTTCGAATATGAAGAAATAATTCTTTATGAATTTGTATAAAAATTATTTAAAAAAAATATTTATTCATGGTAGAAATGGATGACATATTTTTACGTTCGTATGATAAGTTAATCAGTTACAGTTTTCATGTCCCAGAGACGAAAGTTTTTTTTTCTTTGTATACTCAACTGATATTTCTAAAGCACCATTTGCTAACCACTAACCAAAGAAACGACAACTTCATATAAAAACCTTTCAACTCACTTGTGTCCTACTTGGAGAAGGTCTGGTCAGTGACGGTTTTTCGCACAGGCGCTAGAGGTGCTCGCCTCGCACCTAGAGACTCTGAGAGGGACTCAAAATCTATTCGACATACATCACAGTGTTAAGCTGACTGCGAATTTACTACATTGGGTAACGTAAGGGCCTCGAAACAATTTTGTGCCTGGGGCCTCATGTTGTCAAAATCCGTCACTGGGTCTGGCTGAGAAACATGAATCGATAGAAGATCAGGGGCTCTATCCTCTGACTGAGCTCATAACCAGCTTTATTCAAAAACTGTTACACTGATATGCGCTTTAGCAATGAATTGCTCACTTAAGACAGGCTGGTTTCTGAAGCTTTTCTTACCTATTAATGCTCTGAACCCGACTAGAGTGACAATTCCAGTACCTAAAAAACTGAAGTAAATTTTCGTTCATGAAAACAGAATGAAATCCTTCCTTTCTTTACAGAAATTTCAGGAGGACGACATCCAAGTTTGGGCGGTCAATTGTCAACAAAGAAAGGAGCTACTTTTCTCTCGTAAAATTGACTCAGGCGCCCGAAACCGCCTGAGTCAGGCCTCTATCGAATGGGGCGGTTTGAGGCGGGATAGGGCTCATAGAGTTAATGCTCTAAAACCAGATGTTTTTCTGACTCTCTGGTTTTGGTTTTTTGACTCTCTTGGTTTTCTTTCAAGCCCAGCTGAAACAAGAGCCAGTTTTATAAGCAAAGTGGCATTTTGTTATTGAACATGGATACTCTTCGTCCACCACAAATGTACAATAAGATGCTTAAAGTCTACGAGGTTTACAACGAGAGGGTTGAGAATAATCAAACAAGTCAACCCGTGGACGAAACAATTTCTTCTCAAAAATATTGTATTAAAGTAAAGAAGAAAAAGATAAAAGAAGTAATCAAAATGAACCAGAATAATGCAAAATGATCAAAAGAGCTGAATAAAAGGAAGTAAAATCGGAACTAAAAAAGAAACACCATGTAAAATTCCACCAAAGAGTGAAAGTCAAAATGTCCATGATTAAAGAATCAATATTTTACAAAAGCATACATGGATATAAAGCATAAAATATTTATAAATAAAGGGAAAGAAAATATACACATACAAATTAATAGGGAAAATTAAATTTTAAAAATTAAAAAAAGATGGGAAACAAAGATAACAAAACAATTTATTATAATACTAAGCAAAACAGTTACCCATATATATATTGGAGATAAGTCATACTTCTACCTAGACACGTTAAGATAATTTTGACTGAAAAATGAATATGCCACATTTTCCTTCTATTATGAATTCTTGACTCATGAGCTTGTCTAGATATGCTAGACTAAGTGGGATTGGAAACACCACATCTTTCAATCTCTTACTGTTAAAAAGAGTTTAATTTTAAAATGTAATGAATATTTTAAACTACCAAAAAATATTGGTAAGATCGAAAAGGAGAAAAATTACCATTGAAGAAGAATGTGAAAGTACATTTAGAAATAAAGAGGTCCCATTTAAAATAGCTTTGTCAGCGCGGTTGCTTGCGGCAGAATATCGAGCAATGTCTGTACTTGTAAAGTCTATTAAAATAATTATTACAAGGGTACAATATTAAAACGAAACATAGTTTATGGCAAATATTCCGTAATAAGAAGGCACCAGGTGAAAAATGATCTTTAAGCGCATTCTTTCATGAAAGAAATCTTTCCACACGGAAAGAATTTCCCCATCGGAATGAAGAGATATGGATTAAGTTACACCAAAATGGAAATACCCCATTTTTTTGTAACATCTTGTGGAAGATAAAACGCATTTTCTACATTCTTCTAAGAAAAGCGTTGATTAAACTTTTAGTTTTTGAGAAATAAAGCTATTATCTTGAGTGTACAGAAACTTTTAAAGTTATTTTCGCTGGAACACGTCAATTGATCGGTTCTTTATGTGTTTTATACATCATAATATGTCAGTTCTTTAGAAAAAAAATTAACTTTGCGGTGTTAAACTTTAAAATGATTTATGACAAAATAACGAGTTGACTGAAGTGCTGGCCACACTCTAGTGCTTACACCCTAGTTTCAATGTTGTGGTCAAATAATCTTAAACATTAGGTCCACGATTTTTTCTTATTAACCCTCTGACTGTTAATTTTTTAAAATCACTATTTAGATGCAACGGTACTTTTCGATAGCCGGGCGCAAGCGAAAAATCGCCAAATAATGTAGAATTTCGCCAAATTTTGGCGACATCTCGCGTTTGGTTGACAATTGGCGACATTTGCGCCCGGCGACTTGGCTGGCGTTTGGTTCACAATTGGCGACATTTTAGCCGGGCGCCAGCGAAAAATCACCAAATAATGTAGAATTCCGCCAAAATTTGGCGACATTTGAGCCCGCCGACTTGTCTCGCGTTTGGTTGACAATTGGTGACATTTGCGCCCGGCGACTTGGCTCGCGTTTGGTTCACAATTGGCGACATTTGCGCCCTGCTAACGGAAAAGTACCGATGTAACATTTGCAATCGTGTTCAAATACCATTGAGAGAAGCGAGTTGTTATTTATATGCAAAGCTTTATTAGTATGATAGGATCGAACGCTATAAAATTACTAAGTAAACACATTATCCTGTGAAAATTGCAGGATGCAACAGAAAATGGACCTGCTTCTAACACGCGTAAATTATGGGATACGCAGTCAGAGGAATAAAATTTAAATCAGAAGTTTCCTTCTTCCTTTCTGTCTCAAATTATTATTATTTGTTAGTAAAAAAATTAAAAATTGAAAAAAGCACCTTAGAAATACTCCACGTTTAAAATTATTCATTTATTCCAGATTACTTAATTAATTAACGAATTAATTTCATAAAGAATTATTAATTAAAATTATTCATTTGCATCCAGATCACATGGACCTCTAGGCCCAATCAGCGATCGAAATTAAAACCAGAAATGCTTAGAAAAGCACATTACGCCATATAGCATCATAGGCGCGGAAGGGGTAAAGGTATAACTACTACCTAGATTTAAATTCATTTTAATTCTAACGAGGAAGTGAAATATTCTGGGAATAAGCAGAAGTCGATAAATTAAACAGCCATTTGATGTAAGCTTTTAACTTTAGATAAATGATTTTCAAATGATAAATCAAAATAGATGCGAAAATTTACATAGAAGAGAATACTCTCGAAATTTTACAAAGGAAAGCTATAACGTCGCTTAACAAGCAACACCACCTATCTCCAATTCCAAACAATTGAGATAGGTGGGGTTGCTTGTTCAGCGAAGACATGCTAGTTATTTCATTATTTAAAACATATTCGCACCTTACGTTAGGAATTATATGATGACTAGTTTCCATTCAAAAACAAGGGGGAAAACGACTTCGTTTTTCTCCTTAAAAGAAATGTAATGATGACTCGAAACAAATATATTCTCTCAAAACTCCCATAACACAACTGTGGAAAAATTCTATTTCGCACAAGCTTATCAGGAGAAAATATTTATCCTATTATATTTAGACTTCAAAAATGTAATAATGACAGTGTACTTATCTGTGATCCAAATGATGACATGTAGTATGAGATTCAACATCTTTTATTTGCCTGTCGACATGGAGATCATGTTGTACACATAATAAATCAATGAATCACGCTCTTATGCTCAGCAGATAATGATGCATTAAGCGCTCCTAAATATATTATATTACTATAATGTGCCTCTCTTCGGCATGCAACAGAGTGCACACGAGTTCTTTTACTTCATCTCCCAAAAATGTGTCCTGAAAAATGTGTGACACCTCACAGTGGGAGCGTCGCTGGTAGAACTGACTTTCTCGCTTACAGCTAGAAGTCAACTTGCAAGAAAGGTTAAGATTGAAGGAGGGTCATCCCCCATCCGGCCAGGCCCTCACAGGGTTCAATGGGCCGACCTCTCTTACTTTTGTGGGGAAGTTCGTAACAACAACGTTTTCGTAACTAGATATTAATTAAATCGCTCTCCATGAAATCCTTATAATCGTAAGAGAGATTCATTTTCATTTGAATGCGAAAACGGTGCTGTCAACACATTTTCACGATACATGCGCCTCAAATGCGCCGAATCAACTAAACTTTGGATTCCACTGCGCATCACCCAGAAGAAAATATGGACATGGCATTACAGCGCAGCGTAAAACAATGTGCGGTAAAATATTAGGTCACACGTCACAATGACGTTTACCTAGTGACAATGACGTCACCCGAATTGCAAGATATTGCAACGGACAAAAATTTTATTACAGACAAAATATTAATTTCTAAGTTGTCTTTTTTTATCTAATTCCTTTCTGTCAGCATAAACACTTAAAATTCAAAAAATAATTTTCACCACTGTTTAGAGCTTAAAAACAATCAACTAGAAAAAGTAGAATAAATATAAAAATTAATAAATTTAACTTAAACTTTGAACAAAACAACAAAAAATTTAGACAATAAAATTTATACAATGTTTAAAGTAACGCGCAATTGCAGCTGCATACAAAAACAAAGAACAACGGAAATCAATATCATTCAAAGAAAGCTAAAAAAACTAAAATAAACTCAGAGGGAATCGAATTAAACAAACAAGGAATCCATTCTAGTCCATTTTATCAAGGGCTAAGGACTATATTCGAAATGGATTCAAAATAATAATTGGGAAATTTTTCTGTAAGAAGCTTGCATTACGCCAAATATAGCTTCTCTTAGCCCGAAATTTTCCAACAAAAGACAAAGGAGATCTGTACATCTAACCAGCGGGAGTGGTCTCCCCTAAACTTTCTCGTATACTTTCTAAGTGGAGATTCGTCAAAATCTCGAGTTCGAATTTTTTTGACGATTACAATACTTTCTCTTTGTATACTTCGTATACGAGAAAGTAAAGCAAAAAAACAAACAAACCTGAAATCAAATATCTGTTGCCACGTTTCAAAAAATATTACTTTGAAGCAGGTGCGATAAAATAGGCAATGCAATGATTACTAAAGCTAAAATTCTGCTTTGGAATTGAATTCCCAAGAAAACAATTTATACTACCACAACCGTAACAATTGCAAAAGCGCGTGAATAAAAGATTTGCTGAAATAATGAGATCGGTTTGATTTACAACAATAAAAAAATTGTTAACAATTGATGCTTGAAAACATTATTTATTGTTGTACATAAAATTTACAACAATAACAGATTGCTACCAATACGCATGCGCATGAGAATCGGATTAAAAGAAATTGAATATGCAATTTGAACGCCTCTTTTTGACGGATTTGGCCCAAACTTTTATACGGACCTACATTCATAACGATAAAACTGTGTACCAAATTTTATCCATTTAGCTATTCAAGTTTTTGAGTTATAGCGTTCACATGACCGCGGACATACAAATAGACAGACTTCCCGTTGACGGATTTTGTCCAAAATTTGATAGAAACCTACAAATTATGTTCAAAGACCACATACCAAATTTCATCCCCGTAGCTCTAATAGTTTTCGAGTTATCGTGTTCACAGACAGACACACACACAGACAGACATACAGACATAATTCCAAAATTGTGTTTTTCGGACTCAGGGAGGTGTAAAACGTGGAGATCCGTCAAAATCTCGAGTTCGAATTTTTAGACGATTACAATACTTTCTCTTTGTATACTTCGTATACGAGAAAGTAAAAAGCATTATTTTCTACTGTGCATTTATGTTAATATTTTTGGAATCATTGCCAAGAAAATTTTAGAAAATAATCAGAGAGGATTCATTTCTGATGATCTTCACGTTTATTATCTTTGTACTTTTCTGCATCAAAATAAAAAAAAGCCATCAAAATTTCTGCATTCTCTATTCTTCGGTATCTTTATCTCCAATAAATCATTAGGCTGAATCAAAATTTTCATTTATAAAGCAACAGGCAAAAAAAATCATTTGGTATTATTTCAAAGAATAAATTTAAAAGAACTATTCTAAATTGCACGAAAGATATATTTGGGAAATTCTTTCAGTTCGTATATTTGCTTTCTTTTTTGTTCCAACAGCAGTTTTTTTTTCTTTTAAATTCTTAATTGCCGTGCAATTATTTTTCCAACAAATATTTGATTTCTTTCACATGCTGTTTAATTATTTGGCAGACAATTAATTCTGAGTAGTGAAATTCATTATTATTTACTTTTGTTCCGTTTACTCCCTTTCTTAATTAAGGCTTGTAAAAAACGTTGGATTATAATTAAGTTAATTTTGCTTAGCATATGTAAAAATTTCGAATTAATTGAAAGGGATGAAAGAGAAACTGTCATCTAAAAATACAAAAAAAATTGTTTGCGATAATCGCTGTCGTGTTAGTTTTCAAGTTTATTAAGATAATTAAACAACTCTTGAGTGGAGCTATATTCTATGAAAGCTAATGCCGGCTTTTTAAACAATACTAGTAATCTATATAAATAAAACTGAAACGACTTTTTCTTGTACGCTAGAGAAAGCTAAAATACTGAATAAATTTTCTTCAAATTTTGCTCACAAATATTGTGAAACACAAGGAAAGTTTTTAGATTCGTGACAATTCATTAAATAGTTTAATTTTCCATTAATTAAAAACAGTGATTCTATTGCACATGCGCAGTTCAGGCTCTTATGCTGACGAACCTAAAAGGCTAAACAATATTAATAGCCTATGGAGAAAATTAGCTCTTTTTTAAAATCGTTTGGTTCAATTGATGTTCGCATTTTAATTAAAAAACTTTTTAAACAATAAAAGGATTTTGTATATCATAATATCTTATATAAAAGTTTTTTTCATTAAAAATATTAGACTTGAAAGTAATTTTATCCTGCATCGCCGGGTATATCAGATAGTACATAATATAAATTTTCATCCCTTATAAACGTATCTATATTTCTTGTTATATGATGATAAAGTAAATTGAATATTTGAGTTTTTCCTCAATAAATTAAGTGATTATTCGAGATCATTTTAAGTAATTTTTATTCATAATTGCAAATTAAGTCCATATTCAGTGATGCTTCTAGAATACATTGAAAATATCTAAATTTTACAATGAAACAATACTGGTAATGCAAATGAAGAACACAAAGTAAAAGATTTTTTTTTGTTTTGTTTCCTAGAATTAAGCTGCATTATCATAAATTTAAACCATGAAGATTACGATCTGTAAACAAACAGAATTATTTCAATATTCATTTTATAAACGTATTTACAATCATACGCAGAAAAACTTTATTAAATCGTCATACAAGTTAAGGAATGCAAAAGAATTTTTTTCGATGATAAACCCGTATACGATTTGAGTTGTTTTTGCATTGTACAGTTTGGGTGTAACACTGAAAAAGTGGTTACGAAATAGGAATGATTTTTAAGAGAATCGTTTCCATCTTTATTCATAAACCATTTAACAGCATAGTCAGTTCTAACTGCCATGACAGTTTTCTGTACGATTCTTTTATTCTTAAGAATGGTGAAAATATGAGCTTATTTCTATTCATAAAATGCAGCTAAAATCTTAATTCATAATTTCTTGCATGCAGCAATTCATTGTTTATCGGAGTACAAAATATCTTTACAGAAAAGCCAAATTCTTTTGGAGCTAAACTATTCGACATAGAGCTTGTCAAGCTTTATTAAAATATTAATTGTTTATCGGAGTACAATATATCTTTTTCAGAAAAGCCAAACTCTGTTGGAGCTAAACTATTCGACATAGAGTTTGTCAAGTTTTATTAAAATACTAGCTGCATGGCCCGGCGTTGCACGGGCTATCTCGAATAATTTGTCATTCCCTGCCGGACAGAAGAAATTAGGTCACGTGACACGTGCCCAACATTCTCTCCTAAATAAAAGGAAAGAGTGGTTCAAACATTCCGTCCACACAACGCCATCTACATTGCATTGTTGAGGAATCCATATTGCATTGTTGCTGTTTTCAACAATGAAACACGCAATTAAATATTTGTTTAAACAATGAAAACGGTTTGAATTGCGCTGAAACAATGAAAAGTATTGTTGAAAATTAGTTTTTAATTAATATCTTTTTTGCTAATTAAAATTTCGGAATTTAAATGGTCAAAATGGATTTCTTGGATTATTCCCCATCTTTTGGTACTTTCCGCGAGTTTCTCCTTTCAGCGGTTCGTGAGAAGATAGCCTCACATACATACACGTCGAATTTTAATAGTGTAGATTAATTGTTTATCGGAGTACAATATATCTTTTTCAGAAAAGCCAAACTTTGTTGGAGCTAAACTATTCGACATAGAGCTTGTCAAGTTTTATTAAAGTATTCATTGTTTATCAGAATAAAATATATCTTTTCAGAAAAGCCATAGTTTCATCATATTTTTTCTCAATGACTTTTTAAATGTCAACTCTCTCGGTTTTACACACTACCACAACCCTGAATTCAAAGAGGAAGTATGCTAATTTAAAGGGCACTCAGTTTTTATCCCATCGACCGATTTTACCCCATTAGTGCGAAAAAACGGGTACACATGTACATTGGGAAATTAGGAAAACTAGATTTTCAGTGGAAAAGTAGCAGATATTTTTTTATTTTATATGACAATTTAAGAATGTTAGTTACAAAATTCACATGCAAAGCAGTTGTCTTCTTCCTCTGTGCCACTCCAGCTTTCGTGGGGCAAGCTAAGATAGTTTATAAATTGGGATCCACACTTCTCAATTATTTAAATTAGAAAATGCTTTATTAAAATATAAACAATCAACATCTGTTGTGTTTTTATCGTCATCATCGGAAGAAACATCATTACTGTCTGGCCTGGTCTTTCGAAACTTGGAGTACCCGGTTTTTCCCCGAGTTCAGAGGTTATAACCGCGCAACTATTGGACTAAATTCTTACTGTTTAATACGGTATAAATCCTTAGTAAACATATAACTGTAACATAATATTTTATAACTGTAATTATTATTAAATAAGGGTAATAAAAAAACCAAAGAACATTAGAGAGTTGACATCTATAAACAAATACACCTTCATAGACGCAGTGAATTCAACAGCAACAACACGGCCACTATGACCACTCTTTCTTCTTGACTAGTGATATGTAATTCAAAATCTGTCCGCTAGAAAGGAGAAATAATAGCGCCTGAATCAAGGTACCCGGTTTTACCCTACTTCCCCCTATAAATTTCTTCGTTTCTAATATTTCGCTCTGCAATACTTAAGACAAAAATAACTAAAAATGTTTTGACGATTCGATCTTTATTTAATTATCTAAATTAATACCTTCCTATAGGATAAACAATTATTTTTAACTTTAAATTATTTCCAGTGACAAATAAATGTTCGTGTTCTTTAAAACACATATTTTTATAAAATAGGAATTTTATTCACCTATATAATGATTCTAAATTGAACGAAAGATAATGTTTAAATTATCT
>BGPR01048945.1:0-11424 GCA_013235015.1 Araneus ventricosus
GTTTATATCCCTTACATATTTGCTTTTGTAAAATTAATTTTGACAGATTTAATAATTAATTAATTAAAAGTTTACTTGTTGGAATTTTGACTTGAAGTAGAAAAGTCTATCAGAATTTTAATTAAACAATAAAAAGTTCTTAATTAATTAGTTTAATTAATATTTATTTGGAAATTACTTATTTAATAGTTTTACCTGATTTCCTTAAACTAATCTTTGTATAATTATATAATTGCTATTGAAAATTAAGATAAAAACTGTACAGTTTTTTTTGGTTAACATTGTTGCACGTATATGCGTGATTTTCATAGCATTGCGCAAGAAATTATTTTAAAAAATCCAAGGAAATTTTAAAGTAGTTTTTTCCTGAAAAATATATCAACTTACCCCAGACAAAATGAACTGAATTCGACCTTAAGCTCAGATACTCAAATGACTCCTAAACAATCAGTAATATTCAATTTGTTTAGCGGGTAGGATATTCAGATGCAAATAAACACATCGCATTTTACTGGAAACAATCGGCTTTAAAACATCTGTCCTTCTTTCTGTACGCAATTTGATTCCATAATGCTTAACAGATGTTATATGACTAAACAACACTTTTCTTGAATGGTATAACTTATGCGGCTTATACGAATGCCCATCATTCATTTTAATGCACAAAGTTTACAGGAAACTTCAATTTATATATAAAAAAATCGTATGTTTATATACAGTAGTGGCGAATGAAAACTCACCATTTACATTTTTTATAAATAGGGCGTTATAAATTTAAATTGGACAAACAATACTGTTGAAAAGAAGGTAATTTTGATCAATTTCCAATAGTTTCATTTATCATTTTTGCTAATGTATCATCCTTTCCTGCATAAATACGACAAAATCTACGGTGGAGCATTTTCATTTACCACTACTGTAGTTCAAAATAGACTTTTTTCCCATCACCTGAAGCTAAAAGTTAAGGTTCTGTACAGTTAAATTTAATGCTATTATGCTATTAAAACTATTTTTTGCAGATATACGAGCAGCGTTGAGAATACCTTTAAAAATTCTATATTACAGAAATAGCCTTATTTTGTTTTCAGTTTTTTTTAAATCTTTGAATCAATTTAATATTAAACATTTTGATATAATCAAGAATCTGCCTACATCGCTTAAGTTGGTAAAATGCGACACTTGATGAAGTAAACGGCCTCTCGGGTAAACTTCGCAGATTCATCAGAGATAATCACGAGACTACGATAACGTGAACTTTCAAGTGATTTTTAGGTGTGAATTGCGATAAATGAAATCGTACTGCACTACAGTGGGGATCTGTGAAAGAAATAACACAAACATACCCTTGAAACGTAAATGATAACTAAGATAATTCCCCGAAGATATATCTTATATATTTTTTTTTTCTTCATATCATTTATAAAGATAGAAAAATTTTGACTGAAGCAGATAACTATTTCAAGGCAGAACAAATTGTGATAAGGGCTGTTTCATTCAAATTCTATTACATGCCACACATATTTTCAAGCATTTTTAAATTATTGTTAACTAATTATTTTTTTAAATTTTATACCCACCTCAAGCAAAAATAAATCCAATAATACGCTTATGGAATTGATACCCTTATGAGATTCTCACTTACAAAAATATTCATATAATATACTTAATTTGCATTGTATTCATTGTTTCTAAATAATTCCTGATGAACTTTTGGTAAATGATTTATGGTAGATGCTCTTTTAAAATAACTTTACGGAGAACTAAGCCCATAATAGCTAGCATAACCTTTGATAAGTCTGTTTCGTTGATCACTAATCACTTATCAATCAATTGAGGATCTCTAATCAACAACACCATTAAGTCAACAATCAAGTAGACAATAGGACGAAATATCTGATGCCCCGATGAATATTTTTATGCTTTGTTTTTCTACGCAACATTACTTCCGATTAATGGCCAAGCTTACTACACTGCTAAAATACCCCCAAGATTATAGGCATAAGGGGCATGGGGTAGCGTTATGTATCGCTAATCAACAGGAAGAAATTGAAAAGAAAGGAGAGAAAAACGCGAACAAGTTTTTTGTAAGCAATCAAGTTTAATTCCACTTTCATGCCAATCATCAGGGATTCCTCTCAGATTACTCGGCTTCAGTTCAATGTACTGGTCATAATCCTCTACCCTTATCTAAGGATTTACAGTAAATAATCAAAATAAATTTGCGTAACGGATAGTCAAAATAAAAAATATGCACGCTTAAGTGTTTTTGAAGGCTTTAGGATCTTCAAATGGGAATCTCCAATTTATTAAGACAATTATCGCGCCCCTAAATAAAGTCACATCATCCAATTTTTGAATACGAAGCGAATTTGAGAGTTTTAGAAAAACGAAGTTCATTCCTCCAAAGTGTAAATAAGCTACAATTCCTACCACTGACTATATTGTTCCTTAAAAGTAGAAGCTGATTGACTAATATTCGTAATAGAATCTCATTAAATAATTTTGAAGACCTGAAGTATATCTGATATTTCACTTCCAAAAATGATTTTTTGAATTGATTCGAATACGTATTTTTTGGTAGATGTTGTCTTCATATCTTGCGTTTATATTAAGAGCTATTCTCTAATGGGGAGTATTCGTTTGTCGTTTCCAAAAACCAAATGGTAAAATTTGTCAGACAAACATTTCTGTGATGAATCCAGTGCTAACACTAATGTGGAAAATGAACTACTACTAAATATACAGGTGACCACTAAAGTTACTTCCCCCCTTTAATATCAGAACAACTGCAGCTATAATCATAGAAATGGTGTCTAGGTATAGTAAAGTGGCTATGCGCTACGGTATGAGACCGCCTACAGAGCCACCAAATGTGGAGAGCGGCAAAATGTGGAATTAGCGTTCCTATCCCGAAAACTAAGCTTTATAGGCAAAAAAAGTCAATTACAAAGTTGTAGAACATTGTCGATTTAGTACAAAATTATGGACATTAATACTAAGAATAGAGCACTTAAAACACACGTTTGTTTGTTCGCCGGTTTCCGAAACTGAAACGTCACAAAACGTGGGCGAGAGGAGAAAATATTATCTTTCGGACAAAACTGGCCAATGAACTTTTTGCTGTAGGAATACCTCAAACCGTAGGTGTGTACGACCTCTTTGCCAACACTGCACGACTTTCGACGGCTTATTACTGGTGCTCTCGTACCAGCGTGACAATATACTAAAATATGTGCAGCGTGAAATTCAAACTAGGGTCCAAATGTGAATTATAGCTGACGAAGAGAAGGTGGAATATTGAAAATATAGGTATCTTGTGACAATTTTTTTCTCTCTCTCTCTTTCTAACACGTTTCGTCATGTAACAGTGTTGGAAATAGTGAACAAATACATGAAGTTGTAAGCGTTCTGTTCTTAGCGATAATATGCATAAGCTGACTTTTCCTACTAAATCGATGATGTTCTACAACACTGTGATTAACTTTTTTTTATCTCTATATCGTCCCGTTTTCAAGATAGGATCTCTAATTCCGCAGTTCGCTGTAAGAAGCCTCATAGCGTGGCCCATAATCACTTTACTATACCTACTCCATTTTTGTGACTATAGCTGCTGATGTTCTGAAATTAAGGGGAGGGTATAAGTAACTTTAATAGGCACCATTTATATAAACAGACAGAAACTACAATATTTCACATTCAGGATATTATTCTAATTCGTGACAGTTTAATGCTGATCTTATAAAGCTTATAATACTGTAAGTGTTTAGAGGCAGAGGATCTTAATCTCAAAACTTTCTTCCACTAAATATTTGCTACCTATGTGCACCTGGTGGACATTGGATCTGGTTGTGGTTCAGACTTCTTCATTTTGTTGTGGATGTCTGAATAGTAAGTTATCTGTCCTCATCATATATTTGAGATTTATAACTGTGAAGTCGTACTCTATAACTCTCATATAACTTCAGAAAGGGATGTCATGTTTATCATGTATTAAAGTCATTTTTACGGAAAAGAAATGCTTTCATATTAAGAATTAAGGACATTAATATAAAAGAGATATAAAAAACACATGTGTTTTTCATTTTAATTTAATTAAAAATGGAATTAAAATTTTAAAACTAGAACGTTCTTGAAGTATATCAATTTTTATAAACACAATGAACTCCAACATAAAACATCTGTAAGTATATAAAAATACCATTCTCTGAGAGCAAGTGGATATTCTGAAAAATATTTAAAATGGATGAAGCAATAGTTCAAACAACCGTCTACAAAATTCTAAATGGAGCATCTGTGTTGTCATTATGATAATTTATAAAGTAGCCCATTGCGCTGTCAGCGTTATAGCATTTATCTCAAAAAATAAATTTGAATAGTTTAAAAGCGAAGAATCCAAATGCGATTCCTCTTATTTGAAAGTGCTTGCTCCGAATATATCTTTAAATACTTGGTAAAATTGTTCTATAAAACACCTGCAATTGTGCATTTACTTCCCTTACCTTTCGCCATAACAGAGTTCCATTAATTCATTTGCTTTCTAAAGTATATGCAATTATAAAAGTTACAAATTCTATTAGAAGTACACAAGTATCGAAGTACAAGTACCGAAGTATTAGAAGTCACGTTGTGCGCAAAAGTAATGCGTGAGCTGCATATCACGAATGGAAAACGGCTGAAGCAGCATTTTTATCTGGTTTAGCATCGGAACAGTTCGTGAGGAAATTCTTGAGCTATAGGAATAATTTAGCCAAGTGAAGCATTTGCTCTTAAAATGAATTTATTTTAGTTTAATCAAAATACATATCATCCTTTTAAAATAATAATGAAATATATAATGCCAAACTATTAATTAAGTGCAAAAATAACTTTTAAGGTATTGAAAAATTAAATATAACTAAACATAAATAATGGATATGTGCAATGAAATCACTCTTCAAATAATAATACGTAACAAATAAAGGGAATTTGCTAATGATTAAACTACCTCTGAGTAGCACTGCATATTTGGCGATTAATTAAAGGCTTACTACACTTGCCATGTTTAACAAATCGTAGCTTAACATGCAACACCACCTATCTCAATTTTTGAAATTCCTAAGAGGAAAGAAATACTCAATTTTGGCAGCCAATAACGAATATCTCTGCATTTTTAAAATATCCAATATAAAGATGAGGCCTCATATTCCAGCCAGATGTGAAAAAAATTCAGAAATATTCGTTTTGGGTTGAGAAAAATTGAGTACTTCTTTCCTTTTTGAAATTTCAAAAAAATTGAGATAGGTGGTGTTGCATGTTAAGCGACGAAATATAAATGAAGTCAAACAGACAGTAAAAAAACTTTCAAAACCGTAGATACAGTAATGGTTTTAGAAGATTTTTGGGTGCAATATACAAGGAAGCATTTAGAACGAAGATTGTTTTCGTTGCTTTATTCAGTATAAAGCAGAACCTCTTATGTGTTATTCATCTAGAATTTAAATAATAAGTCACGTGAACAGCTGGAAATGTTTGTCTCCATGATAGTTGAATTTATACATTGAAAGTTAGAATCTGTTCAAAGCCGGATTAGGCCCTCTAGGGGCCCTTGGGAAATGCAAGTCTTGGGGCCCCCTTTTTCCCTCCTCAACCTCCAACACCAAATATTTTAGTATTGATTTGAATTTAATCTCTATATAAGCAGTTTTCAGTAGCAAATTTTGACGAACTGAAATAGTAAACCATTTTATTGCGGATCGCTTTCAAGAGAGTTGATTTCAGTATATCGTGTTTAAAAAAATGCAAAATTTATATTTGACAGTAATTTTATACAAATTAGTAAAAAAAATGGCAGTTTTTTTTAACAGAATCTAAATATTATTTAGGTTCGGGCATTTTTTAAATTAGAAAGCAACATATTTTTCAAATTTATAAAACAACATAATATAAAACTTGAAAATGATAATTAATTAGGAACGTCGTTAGAATAATGTTCCAAAATTTAAACAATACTTGATTTTGATTTGAATGAGCTCGAATACACGACATTTATAATTTAAATGAAAACACAAATTTAAATTATTCTGAAAGTATTCTGGGGTCCTCTAAAATTGCGGGGCACATAGACAGTTGCTTACTTTGCCCATTTAATAATCCGGCCCTGATTCTGTATTAAAAAAGGAAGAAAGAGAATTCTGTTTTATATAAAAAGAGAATTCTGTTCTATGGAAAGAGTTTTAAGATTTTTTTTTTTGGAAATTGCATAGTCTGGAATTTTCTTCAAAAATTGAGAAAAAAATGTAATTACGTAAGCCATGAATCGGAGTGAAACAAGAGCCATCTGAATACCATTTCAGAGAAAACTTCCAGCGAGCAAAGAACTTCTAACGATGGTCAAGGTTACAAAGGTTTCGGCCTCATCGAACGCCGAACAAAACTCCTCGAAGGTAGATTCTTATGAAAAATATTTCAATTACAAAGTATAGCATTAAAGACTGGTTTCTTGTCATCCTGAGGCTATGAGTATGAAAAAATATTCTTTGCCTCGCATAGCCACTATATTCAACTGCCATTTTCTCGTTTGAAGTCATTCAAATCAAAGGTATCACCTGCTTGCAATCTAAATATTTCTTTATAATAAATAAAATTAAACAATTATAAATAAATTTTGTTTTGTTTTTCATTGCTATGAAATAAATAATTATTTCAAGTAAGATATTTCTATTGGCTGATATTTCATTTTTAGTGTACTTGTTTAAAAATTACAAGATTTTATAATAATTTATATCGTCGCTTAAGCAACACCACCTACCTCAAATTTTTGAAATTTCAAAGAGGAAGAAAATACTCAACTTTTCGCAACCAAACGAATATTTCTGAATTTTTTTCACATTTGCTAGGAACACGTGGTCTCATGCTTATATCAGATGTTAAAAAAAATTCAGAAATATTCGTTATTGGTTTCGAAAAGTTGAGTATTTTCTTCCTCTATGAAATTTCAAAAATTTGAGATAGGTGGTGTTGCTTGTTAAACGAAGATATTTAAAGGACGTATTACTAAATTCCATAGCCTAAAGGAACAATTAAAGAACCAACGGGAGTACTCTCCCCTCGACTTTTTCGTAAACTTATTCAATACGGAATTTAGCTTCGAAGTATAGTTGACTCCTTCCCTTTCATCGACTAGGTCAAAACGTTTTATATAGATATACAATTTTGATGTGGAAATCACATGCCAAATTTCACTCATATAACTTATCGTGTTTTTGAGTTATCGTGTTCACATACACACGGATAGATAATCAAACAGGCAGTTAATCCTTTGAGAGATTTAGTCCAAAACTAGATACAGATCTTCATTTTTGTTGTAAAGATCATATACTAAAATAATGCTATTTAGCTCGTTGCGTTTTTAACTTATCTCGTTCACATACATAAAAAAAGACATGTCTACAGATAGTCAGTTAGTCGACAAATATGGTCCAATATTTGATACAAATCTACAACTCTAATAATAAAGCCATATGTCGAGTCTTAACTATTTATATCGTTGCTTTTTTTCAGTTATTGCGTTCAGACAGATAGACATTATTCCAAAAACATTTTATGAAACTGTAGCAAATATCAGTTAACTCCTTCTTGGTCAGAGTCGCATGTCGTGCGACGAAGAGAAATATTGCATCGTTTAAAATAAATTCGTCCCTACTTACACGTCTCGTTATATTGCGCGATTATTTTATTTCAAATAGTCCTACTTTCTTCATGTTTTTGGGGTGAGATTTCCCGCCTTGTATAGAAAACATAATCATTTTGTCGGAGATTCGAAAAAAATCCATACAAAGAAGGAGTTAAGTTGTGCAAAACAATTATAAGTATGAAGAAGTAGCCATCCCAATTATTAAGTCTTCTCAGCTCCATACGGGGGCCGCGGGGGCCTAGTTGTAAGGTCACGGCTTTGGGGCCGGAGAGCTCCAAGTTCGAAACCCGATTCTACTGAAAATCCACCGAGTATGGGGCCTGTTGCACGCCAAATCGTACTTAGTGCTTAAACAACTCCCATTGGTGTAGTGAGGAAATTTGGAGAGGAGGTGCCAGCTCAGGTGTTGTCCTCGTCATCTGACCGCGGTTCAAAATTACGAGGTCCGTCCCAAAATAGCCCTCGTGTTGCTTAAAAACGGGACGTTAATATAACTAAACTAAACTCAGCCCCATAATCCCTGTGACTTTCCTCATACCAGCCCCATACCCCTGTGACTTTCCTCATATCATCCCCATACCCTGTGTCAACCATATCAACCATCCTAAACAGCAGTTCAAATAAAAAAGTAAAATAAAGAATGAAATATACTATTTAAGGAGAAATTCTAATATGAGTTCGTGAGGATAAAGAACCAAGTAAATTGCAAAATGAACAAATGATGATTGTAATAGCTAAAAATATTAACTTACCGTTGAACGCAACTTTGTGAAATTCATTTTGTTCATTCTATCACTACATCATACGCTTTATTATAGAGGTTTGAAATATTGGACCTGACTAAAGCTTAAAACAAAAGCAAAAAAAATTAGATAATGGTGTTATTTTGGAAATTAATGAATCTGTGTCCGACATTTTCTTTCTTGAGTAATGCATCTGGAACACTCAATATGTGCAATTGTATAGCGTAATTGGAGCAAGTCGAATACATCTTCTCTTTGAATTACGACTACAACAAATAAATTCCAAATTAAATGTAATTTCAGATTGTATTTTCGTTTACAGTGCGTGTAATAGCGTGCATATTATGTATTTTTCACATTGTGTACAGTAAACATAGATTGAATTTTTACGTACAGTTTTTATAACCCGTTTGAATGAAAATAGTGTTGAAAAAGATACATCCCTCCTACGACCAGTTTGATTTATAATCTGTCAGTCGGAAAAGAATTCGATCCTAAATCGAGGAAACCCTGTAACAGCGTTTCAAGTAGACTAGTGCATAGTGAAACAGGAATATATTGTTTTAATTTGAATACGAATTCATGTTTATAGCTTATTCCGCGTAATGCTAAAAGAAATTTATCCGTCTCATTTTTGTCAGATATAATAAATGACCTTCCCAATATGTTCATAAGATGTAATTGAATCCTTAGTAATTAATTTTCTGGCTTAAAATAGCGAACATTTTCCAGGACTATACCATTCCGTACATTTAATATTGTTTTTCTACGTGTGCTTCAGCAACAAATGAAAGATATTTATTTGTACAATTTATAAATGATAATATTATTTGCTTAAAACGCTTTTCGGTTTCAAAGATTAAAAATACTGTGTTAAGTTAAATTAATTGAAACCAACGTAGAAAATTGAGACAAAATGACCGCAACTTTCTGACGTCTATTTTACAAGAGATAGTGATATTGATTAGCAAAATCTTGCCCAAGCAAAAGAATACAAAGGAGTTGGACACATGTATCAGAAAAACAAACAGCCAGTGTAAATACGTTAAGCGCTTAAATCTTGTTGGTAATCTTAGGCGACGCGATAATGCAAACTGAAGTATTTGGTTATTGGCGACAGACGATAAATTTTAAAGATAAATTTTATTGTCCATGAATAATCATTTATATGACACATTCAACAAATTTCATGAATTTCTGAACGTAGAATAGAAACTACAAATAAATGGAGACACTTCTGAATATGAAGCAGCATTTAATGAAAACAAGAAACATTGAATTTAGTACAAAAAGTGCACCACTGCTTGCTACGAAAATTGTTTTTCGTCTAAATTTAGAAAATATAAGGGAATACAATAAAAATAGAGAAATATCACTAGGGACTGCTACAGAACATACCAACCATATTCACCTCAGACATCGAATTCTTGGATATAGAAAAAAAATCCCTAGTTATCTAGTAATAAAAGGTAATGGAATATCAAAACCTTCTTATCAACGAAATGAACCTTGGATGGACAAATCACATAGCAATAGGATCTTATAGAGATAAATTTTGGATTGAAGTTAAAGCCTTTGCGAACAATGCAAAAACAAAAATCTCCTCATAACTATGCATCCAAATGATAATTTCGAGGTTGTAAAAATCATATCACAGCGAATTTTATCGATCGCAATGTTTGTTTAGATGGTATAATCTGAGGTAGCATCTGCATAATTTTTTTTTTAGTATTGATGGTCCAGTTTGTAGCTAATCGGATAATGTCGTTGCTGTTATATCAAAATGTCACATATCAAAAACCATACACTGCAGAACATACGAAATTTTGATGTAACAGCTGGAACCAATAGCGGCATATAGCATTTTGTGACACAACCATTGAGAGGAAATGTAGCTAACCTATATAAGTTCTTTGCATCAAAAAAATGTTTTGATAAATTTGACATACGACATTTTTATCTAACAATGACGAAATAACATTGGTATTGATTAGAAGACTATCTTCCGAATAGAAACTAGAAACATTTAAATTATAGGTCATTTTTTTAGACGAGATACATTTAAATGACTCCTATATGGTACATCATAATGTCCATCTCCCGTTAAGTGAAAGAGAAAGTCGGGATCAGAGCTTGCTATCCGGTTTCAGAGAGCCTGAGGCTAACTTCAATACTTTCCATAAGTACCTCAATGACCTAAGTTCTTGCCAGTGAAACAGCTCGAAAGCAAACCATTAGGGCAAGGATTCAGTTTCACTTGTTTTGTTGTTGTTGGTAATGATTTAGATAATAACCATGGCCTTCAGGCTAGTTAGGTCACGTTCGAGTGATTATGAACACGTTAAGGAACAACAACAAAAAAATCCCCGATTTAACTTTCCTTTGGAACCACGCATCTCGGAAGCTTAACTGCATTGTATAATAGCTTAGTTTGTAACCGGCATTTTTTCCTCTGGAGATATGTCCTTTTTAAAGTTTGTTTTGAAAACTTTCTTTGAACAGAAACTTTCAAACATTGATTGGGACGAGGATTTAGTTTCCTTGAGAAATTTAATATTTTATTTTAAAATTTAAAATAACTACTCGAATATCAGATTCTATTTCTAAGAAATAAAAAAAAGGCTTTATTATAAAACTTATGTTCTATACTATTTGTAATGCTTAACACATCAAATATTCAGTGAAGTGTCAAAGTATCCAGGTACAGTTTCAGGTCCAATAGATTGGAGCCATCTGCTAATTGAAGTAGACTACAGCATTTTCACTAAAATATCCATTTATTTCTTATGAATCATATAATCATATCAGGCAAAACATTTGGACATAAAACATCTTTTCAACTATCATTTATTTTCGCAGTTAAATCACTTTGTATTAAAATATTAAAAATTGTGTTCTAGTCGTGTGGAAGTGTGTAAGTTAGCAGTTGTTTCCATTTTGTTTTACGTTTATTTTAGAATAAACAATAATTTATTTAAATAATTTTGTTGGTTGTCAGAGAATAACATA
>BGPR01048946.1:0-11424 GCA_013235015.1 Araneus ventricosus
TTGTGAGCAGAATCAACATTATATTTTAAAGAATGCAATTCATCCTGTGTTGTCTTTTGCACAGATTCTGGAACTTTCTTTACATTGACCTGTTTCTTTTCCTTCGACTCATTTTCCAGCAATTCAGATTTGTATTTAAAGTGCGCTTCCATATAAAAATTTATCATCTTCTTTGTAATAACAGTCTCACTAACATTTTCTTTCTTAACACTGTCTTTAATTAGTCTCAAACCAACAATGGTGGTCTGAGCCATTCTCGCCCTATCGCTCATCATCCTTTTGTTGACAGAAAATCACCTTTCTACTGGTGCTTGTCCATGCGAAAGGCAAGGAGCAGCCTTGACAATTTTAGAAAGATGATAATACCTCTTTTTCCCTACATTTATGTCATTTAAACATAAAATATTTCCCCAATAAGCATCAATATTTTTCCACTGCAACACATCTTCGTCAGGTTGTTTTTCAACACTCCACTCCTCTTTTATTTCCTCATGAGAAGCATAAATTCGCCATTCACCAAGGATTTTGTCCATTTCCTCCTGCTGCACACAGCGTGACAGCATTTTGGTTAAACGTTTCACCACGCCAATGGTCTTGTTGACAGGTTCTTTGCGAGCAACAGGAGTTACTGACATACCTTAAAGTATTGCATACAACTTCTTCATCGACACACTGACTTGATATTATGAAATCCTCTTTTCTGGAGGGATATTTTCTGAACCAAATATCAATATCTTCTAAAAAATCAGTAATGGATGCAAAGGCATCCAATTGTAACCCCTCCCCAAAGGCATTGTCCACAATATGTAAATTGCACGTCCCCACATTCACTAACTTTTCTCCGACTTCACTTTTTAAGCGATGGTCAAAAATTTTGAATACGGCCTTGTTTACATTTGGCCTATCACTTCCAAGCATTAGTAGTTTCTTTATAGGCAAATTCGCCTTTTTCATGCAAGTCATGATTGCCGAGTCGATATCAGATGCTGTTGCATGAAATAACATTTCACTGCCAACATAACTTTGTTGAATTGCATTTAATTCACAGTCCCAAAATTGAACATGAATGTCCAGTTGTTTTTTGTTGGATTCGTTCAAAGTTTCATCAAACAAAAGCGTAAAAAAAAGCAACTTTGAATGGACTTACTTATTTTTGCCGAAAAGTATGGTCCCAAACCGTGAGAAATCTCATAAGCAACTTTACGCGATGAAAGTTTCATCCCTTTAGCTTCCTCACCTTTTGGAAACATTCTACTGAAGAGTTGAGAAATTCCATCAAAAGATGAAAAAGATATATTGTTCACTGCTGCATGCAGGATGTATAAAATCTCAGCAGAAATTATTTTTTCTTCATTAAAATTCCACTGAGTCATACTAGAAGAATTGGCGGTCGTTTTATCTAAGCATAGGCCACGATCACCATTTGCCGTAGATATCATCTTCAATTTTGATTGAGACAGATCAGTGGCATTTTTGACAGATTTTTTATGCTTCGCGGAATTGGCATGCTGAAAGAGCTGTAATTAGCTACTATCACAGATGGCGATATCCTTTTTGAAAAAGCGGCAAAGACAATGAAAACCATCTTTCTCTTTAACGCACCAAAAACTGACTTCATTCCCAGTGGGATCGGTTAAAGAGAGCCAGTCTTCTTGATATTTTGTTTGCCGAGGCATGAAAATAAAATAAATTGAAGTGTATCAATTAAAAAACAATACTAAAAAAATTGACTTCAATTTGTCCGACGCACGCTTCACAACGTAAATGCAGGAGAAGAAATCGTAACCCTAACCACATGAACAAGGGCGCTCTGGTGATTTTAAAAAACAAATGACGCAAAGAATGAAGCTTATTGGCGAGAATTCGGAAGAGCGAGCAACGAACAAATGCACTGTAATCTGCGAGAGAAAACAAAATGGCGCATGCGCCGTGTCATTCCCAGCGACTTGCGCTGAAGTTAACAAAGACTGTTGGCGAGAATTCGAAAGAGCAAGCAGAGGCGAAATATGCGGCAACCCTAGAGAGGAGAGAAAAGATAGGGGGAATCATGATTCATCCACCGTGCCGTGTTTGAGAGGGAAAAAAAGCGTGCGCTCTTATCAATGATTGAGGGGAATTGGAAAATAAAATATAGGACAATTAACTCTTTTTTCAATTATAGGACAAAAATAGGACATTTCCTCGATTTTTTTCTAAAATATAGGAATTATAGGACGGCTACGATCACTGTGCTGCTTATGTTGAATGATAATGTTGCATACTTTTTGCAATGTGTAAACATAATTAAAAATAGAACAACAGAACCAATTTTACTTCAGAGGAGTTTCTATATATATAGATAAGGATTTTATATCAACTGTACTAGGGCACGCAGTGTCTTCACTGTAGCGAGCGAAGAGAGCAGGGTTTGCGTAGCAAACACCGGAGGATTGCAATGCAATCCTCCTGGGGGTTGGCGAGCAGGGGGCAGAGTCTCCTTGTTATTTATAATTCAAATATTTAATTCCTAGTATTCAGGAATTAATTCACAATACACTAAACGACATTTACATTTAAATTCGAATTAAATCAAGAGAAGTACAGTATCAGTTGATGAAAACATTAACATATTGAATATACAAATGGCATTTTTTTACATTCACCCAAAAAATATATATATTCGTACATTATTCATTCTCATTAGTATACAAGACAGGCAATATAGATAAAGCATCAGCATTAACAAGCTTACCTCCTGGGCAGTGTTCTATATGGAGATCATATTTTTGGAGGGCAAGTGTCCACCATTGCAGCTTGATTGGGGAACATTTTTCACAACAAAAGTCAGAGGATTGTGATCACTGATGACTTTTATGGGTGAGCCAAATATCCAAGGCTCGAACTTTTTCAAGGAACCAAACTATCGCATAGGCTTCTCTCTCGATCGTAGGCCAGTGCTGTTCTGCTGAGGTCAGTTTTTGGCTTGCATAGCAAATGGGATATTGTTTTCCATCACATTCTTGAGAAAGGCAGGCTCCTATGCCTACTTGAGAAGCATCAGAATGTATGATGAAAGGTTTCTCTAACGTTGGAGTATACAATTCTGGGGGTTTTGACAGCTTATCCTTGAGATCCTGGATTGCTGTCTGATGTATTTCCTTCCAGTCGAAGATTTCTGGAGCTCTTTTCTTTGTCAGCTCGATTAGTGGGTGAGCTATGTTAGCATAGTTTGGAATTTAATCACGATATTAATTCATCAATCCAAGTAAACTTCTTAATTGGGTCTTTGTTCGAGGAGCTTCCAATTCTCGTATAACTTGAACTTTATCTGGGTCAGGTAGATGTTTTCCTGATCCAATTATATGCCCAAGATATTTAATTTGATTTTTTACGAAAGAGCACTTTTTGGTGTTAACAGTGAATCCCAGCTCATCCAACTTTCTAAACACACAGTCTAGGTGTTTCAGATGAGTTCCGACATCAGCTGAATAGATTGCTATGTCATCAGTGTAGGCCCTTGCAAATTCACTAAATTCCTTTAGAGAATTATTCATAACTCTCTGAAATGTCGCTGCGGCACATTAAACCGGTATTGGGCTCTGTGAGTTTTAAATGAAGTATAATCTTTGCTTTGTTCTTCCATCGGAATTCCCCAATATCCTTTCAGCAAGTCCAAGGTTGTTATGATGTTGGCTTTTCCTGTATTATACATTAAGTCAACAGCATTCTCCATGGGAAAATCATCTGGTTTTGTGACGGCATTCAAAGTTCGATAGTCTACACATAGTCGAACACTCCCATCTTTCTTGGTAAACACAGACTACTGGATGAGCTGTGTCTGAATCACTCTCTTCGATTAATCCTGCATCTAATAACTCTCCTATCTATTCATCCACTTTTCCCTTTAAAGCTTCTGGAATTCGATATATGTAGGGCTTCTTTCTTTTCATGTTAGGTATCAATTGAATTTTATGTCCTTCGATCTTGGCTTTTTTCAGCTTGCCAGTGAATAGTCCTTGATATTTTATAAGGAGCTCTTTTATTTTTTCTTTCTGCACCTCATTTAAATGATCCAAGTCTACTTCACAATCCATTTCCAGTTTCTGCGAAGGTAATAATCTTTTTCTGGCACTGTTATTTCTCCAAATTCCTCTTCGTTCTCAAAAATGACTCCAACCGTATTGCCTCTCATCTGGAATTTCCGGATCTTATTCACATGGATCTGTTTTTTCCTTCCATCAGGTAATTTAACTAAGTAGGAGTGCGGTGGAATGTGTTTTATAATTTCACCGGGCCCTGTCCAGCGAGCATACAACTTATTGCTCGAGTCTGGGATAAGTAAATATACTTGATCTCCAGGCATGAAACTTTTGGATGTAGTTTTCCTGTTGAAATAATCCGCATAAGTCTGTTGTTTCCTCTTGGCAAATATTTTCACTTGTTCAGCAGCGTGCTCCAGTTTTATTTTAGCTCTTGAAGGTAATCAACTGCAGACTGACTGATGTTTGTTGGTAAAGGGAACTCTCCAGACCATGATGATTTTAATACTGCCAACGGCCCTCTTGCTTATCTCCCGTACATTAGTTGGAATGGTGATACTCCAGTGGTACAGTTTGGCACTTCACGGTATGCAAATAGAAGATATGGGATGTGCTTATCCCAATTAGAAGTGTCAGTTCTTATCACGTGATGAAGCATTTGTTTCAAGACTATTATATCTTTCGACTAAACCGTTACTAGCTGGGTATCCAGGGCAAGAAAATTTGGGACTGGATCCTAACCTCTTGTGAAATTCTTGAGTAAGCTTAGAGATAAAGTTTGTTCCTTGGTCACTGGCGATAACATTCGGTATCCCAGTTCTCATGAATATCTTAAGTAAAGCATCACAGTTGATTTTGCTGTTAAACTCTTCAATGGAACTGCTTCGGGCCAGCGAGAATGCTGATCCATCAGACACAAAACGTATTTATATTTTCGTGCAGAAGGAGGCTCTATAGGTACAATAATATCGACGTTTTCACCTGGAAAGGTAAGTCAGGTCTAGAGACAGGAGTAGTTGGAATTCTGTCAGTTTTCTTTTCAGGACATCTCAACTGACACTCCTTGCATGTTTTGCAAAATATTTCCACATCTTGGGAAAGCCCAGGCCAGTAGAAAGAATAGCGAATCCTCTCTTTAGTCTTTCTCATGCCCGTATGTGCTCCAAATACAGATTCATGAGCTAGTTTCAAAACTTGCTGTCGTCTACTCTGTCGAAGAACAAGTTGTGTCACAGGCTGTCCTAATATCTTATCCATATGATGCAAAAGACCATCGATAAACGAATAATTTCCTTTCTTAGCATTGTACTGAGTGACGGACACGATCTTTGCTCCTCTCTCCTCTCGTAACCTCATAGCGCCCGTTGAACTCGTGACGTCATCGGCGTATTCCAGCGCTTCGGAAATATCAAGCTTCGTTCTACTTGAGGGGCTTACGTCACTGCGCCTCACTTCTATTGGCTGCTCCAATTTTTCCTCGTTCCCGCCGCCTTCTGAATGTTGCGGAGGGGAAAAACATTCCGCTTCCCGCCGCTTCGCCTCGGAATGCAAAGTTAGCGCCTTTCGTTCGCTGTTTATTTCGTCATCAAAAAATGAGAGATATCCGCTGAATGAGCTAGTAATTCATAAATTCCAGGAGTTATCAAACAGGGCACATTTAGCTTGTCTGTAACTGCTATTAGCGTATCCACATTGTTGAATAAATTATTTCCACTGTTCTTGTAATAAATGGAAACTCGACAGATTTTCGCTTCTATTTGTCCACCAAAGGCAGGAGTCTGTAAAATTTTACTTCCTTCTTGATCCTTTAAGTCGGGTATCAATGACGAATGGATGATTGAGATCTGTGTTCCGGAATCAATGATTGATTCGATTTCTTTCGAATGAATATAAATGTTGTTCTTTAAAGGCGTAACAAGATTCTGAACAGATTCTGATTGCAAATGTGATGAATCAACTTTGGCGACCGCAGCTTCTTGATTTGCAGATCTGTTCTTATTGGAATTGGAATTCTTGTGAATATTCTTATCGTTTTGCTTCGGCACAAATTCATTTCTTTTGCGTTTATCCGGGCATTCTCTAGCTAAATGCAACAGACTTCCACAGACGAAACATTCCTTTCGTTTTAGAATGTCAGTATCCCTTCTTGAAATTTCTCTTCTCTGATGAGAGGGGACATATTTTTCCGATGGAAAAGTTCTTCTCAAATCATTCCGGGGTTCGTCAAATGACTTCTGTTTTGCTCCAAAGTAAATGTCGCACTCTTTCGCCAATCCCTGGGACCTTAGCCATTTTTCACCTTGCTTCAAGCATATGTGGGAAGCGGTGTCATTATCTAATGCTTGAAATACTTTATCGGAAATAATCAGTTCTTTAGGGATTCGTAATCTTCAACCTTACGTAATTTGCAATAATATTCCCATGTAGAAGTGAGTCTGGAGACAAACTGGATATGAGTTTCGCCTGAATTTCTCTTCGCTTTTTGAAAGTTTTCCAAACACGTCTGAGGTGTTGGTTCAAATTCTTTTAAAATTAAAGCTTTCACTTTAGCATAGTCCTTTAAATCTTCTTCTTTAATGTAAACAAGAACATTTGACGCTTTATCTCCAAGAAGTTTCAATAGAATTTCCGCCTGGAATTCTTCAGGGACTTTCTTGTGCTTGTAAGCTCGTTCCAACGAGTCGAAAAATAAATTCCAAGATTCTGTTTTTCTTAGCACTGGGATTTTCAAAATTTCCACTCCCTTAATGAGCTTATCCAGAGAAATATCGCCATCCTCATTGCTGGTCACATTAGTTAGCGGACTTCTGTTTTCATCATTTCGAGCCGTTCGAATTCTAGCCAATTCCAATTCGTGCTCTCGCTCTATATGGCGTTCTTCTCTCTGGATTTCTTCTTCCCGCATCTTTTCTTGTTGCTTGCGGTTTTCTTCTTCTTTCTTTCGATTTCCCACAGTAGATATCAAAAAGTCTTTAACGAACTGTGCATCTTCCAAATATTCCTTACTAGTCAACAGTTTCTGTTTCAGATCTCCATCTTCATGTCGATATTTACCGTTTCACCGAATTCAGTTAAGACCGTTACACTATCTTCTTTCTTCACGTTCTTAAACATTTTCTTCTTTTTTTTACAAGCAAATTTCCATCCGCTTTTACTTTATCAAATCTCTCAACGCTAAGCTCTGGTTCTCGAAAGAGAGCGTGTTGTAGTGTTGCTGTCTTTTCGAAATGAAGACACCAGATTTTAGAAAAATAATTCTATTCAGACTTAGACACACGCAAGACAACACACATAAAAGTTACAGTGCGGTACGTTGCACCTTAAAAGCCAGAGCTATTCAAAAATAATAACGACCCCAACTAGACCTAAATATCTCACCTTACCTCACCTCTCGAGGTTGCCACTCCAACTCCTTCGTTTACAGAAAGCAACCCTTAGACTAGCAAGGAATTGCGCCAAGCATCCGACCAACCATCGCCAACGGTAGCCAAACACTACACTATGTGTGTTTTAGAGCGCTTTCTAATGTCTAATCCTTTTAGCCTACCTATGTGGAGACGCAGTAGCAGCAACATAAGTAGGATGAGGAGAACCACTACCATCCTCATCAGAATTTTCACCTAGCCAATCATAATTAACCTTCCAACTTGGAGACCCAGCAACAGGAGTAGGATGAGGATGAGAACCACCACCATCCTCGTCTGAACTTTCGGCATCCTTGTATAAACTTTCACTAACTTCTGAATCTGTATCTTCATTTTCTAACAAGTAACATTTTCTAACAAGGTTTTAAAGAAGCATATTTTGATTGAATTTCAGCCATAGCTTCCACATCATTATTCGCATTTGCCTCGTCTAATTCTGCAACTGAAGGGGAGAAAAAGGTTTGCTATATGAAATATTTATTACAAAATGATTCTTACACTTTTGCTAAACGTGATTTTTGTAATTACATTATTCTTATAAAAAAAATATGTTTTACTATGAAAGTTTCCACACTTACACAAATGACAGATACAGAGTAAGCTTCTGGGACAAATTATGCTCGTTAAACGTGGTTTCACAGTATTTCTCTGACTAATACATCCCCTAAAACATTTTCAACACTAATAAAGTAGAAGACTGATTTATCTCACTATGTTTCAACCCAACCTCAATAACAGATATATTAAAAAGAATAAGAAAGGGCAAATTTACAACAGCAAAGTTAAATGAATGCTACAAACACAATTCTTTATTTCACAAATTTTATGGATATTAATAATATAATCTTATAAAAGTAATATTAGTAAGCTTTTCTTTGTAACTTTTAATGATCATTATATGTAAAAAAACAGAAATACTGTCATGAAAAGAATAACTGTTTGTAGCCGTGAATGTACTACATATTTTTTTTTATAGTAACAACTTTGCTCACATCCGTAAAATTGATATGGAAAAGTATTTCGAATAGCACATAAAGGCTATACAGACACAAGTATTTGTTTTTAAAAGCACACCTCACATACATTAATAAAGATTAAAGAAGTTGTGAGAAATATTAAGATAAATCATGTTCCATATTTTGCCAAGGCACTCTGTAGAATACTGGACTTCATATTTAGCAACGATTCTATATATACTTCATTCCTTGTGCATAAAAATGATTAAATATTTCAGAGAACAAGTATTTAAACACAGTAAATAAAAGAATGAAAAATATTGTAAAATGTATTTATAAACTAGATACCACACAGATAATATCCTGCTTATAAGCATTATTTCAAAAAATGCCGGAAGTTAAGGTTTGCAAATTATTTTTCAGGCCGTAACGTCAAAGCAATTTCAGCTTTCGAAAAACATTCGATACAGAAGGTGTTTAGGTTAAACTGTAGAGTTCGGTGCGGTTTTGCTTCCTGCCACTTTGTTTTGCTAATTGCCAAGAGATGCCTTGACTAGGACACTGATTTGTTTTGGGTGCGCAGCAAGAACTTTAATGGTCTCTTGCGCATTGCCGCTTGTTATGCCTTGTTTTAATTGCTCTCCTCGATTTTATTGGTTGAATTTGCTTTGAATTTTGAAAATAATAATTTCCCAACGAATTTTTGTAGACTGATGGACCCTTTGCTTGTGTTGACTTTTTGAGGAAGGAACCTGTTTCGGTTTGTTTCTTGAAATCTTTCATTTCCATGGCTTCAAAGTCTTCAGTCCTGTTGACTTTTTGACAAAGTGACGTTTTCAGGTGAGAACTCATTTTGGAATTTTTAAAAATGTGGGTTCCTAACAATCAATGAACAAGCGTAGCTACTAGGTTACCTCTTTTCTGAAAGAGAAGCTGCTTATGTTTTTTAAGTTAAACAAACCTGCCCAGTACCCACTTTAGATGCTGCAGGCATCGCGTGCACAAGATACAAATGAAAAGACCACAGACCACCCAAAACAAATGTTGGCAATGCCACTTGGAGTAACAACAAGAAAAAATGGTGGCAAACGAGACTGCTCCGGAGATTACAGTTTTACTAGTGTTTAATATGATCACCTAATTTGAATTTTCTTTCTATCTTCAATTGTAAGAGAGTTACGGGGAAATGAAAATTTCAACTTCTCACTATTTACACCACCTTTGAGCTGAATAGCCTACCCAGGATCTTGGCTAAAATTTTTACTCTCCCTACAACACATCCCTTACAGTTTCAAATGTAAAAAATAATCCAGTTATCAGGTTCATAAGATAACATTATGAAAAAAAAAATCCCTGTTGGCAAACCAGAAGGCAAATGTAGATTAATTTAGTCTGGAGATATAAGGTAAGAGACTGCAAATGACTAGAGTTTCCGAACAAGGGGTAACATGCATAGTTTGAAAGGTACTCTAAGCTGGGGGAGAGGGAGGAAAGGAGGAAAAATCACTTTTCAACTCGTAACTTCTAAGCAATTTCAGCAATCAAAAAGGTTTAAATGCAAAAATTTTTCGTTATTATAAGACAATAATTTGCCTCATTTGAATTTCATTTCTATTTTCAATTGTAAAGGAATTATGGGGAAATAAAAATTTCCACCCCCTTTGAGCTGGATAGCGCATCTACGAACTCGACAGAGATTTTCACTTTCCTTACAACATATCCCATGCTGGTTAAAATCAAATCAAAATTACTCCAATTATTGTGTTCACAAGATAACATGGGAAAAAGCATTACACAATATATCTATATATTAATACGTGAAGAAAAAACTTTGTACCCCTTTTTAAGCACATTGCGCGCACGGAGGAGTGTGAGATTTGGCATAGTTAAAGTTCATATGAGAAAGGAGTGCAGAAAGATAAAATTTATGTATAATATGTGTTACAAATACATTAAATAAAACATTTATTGTTTACGTTCATATACTGTAAAAAATTTGCAGAGTGGATGATTTGTAATTCGTATTTATCCCCCCCCCGCACTAAAATCCACTCCAAGAGGGAGTTTACTTAGATTATTTATTTGAAAAAAATCTCTTCGGGGTGAAATACAGAATGCGGATGATTTAAATCTGTCAATGTCAAGTCAAAACAGTCGCAAACAGTAGCACAGTATTCACACTCTAAGGGATTTATATATAGTATGTATTGCTAATACATTAAATAAAATAAAACAGTCGGACAGCATTTATTTTTTTAATCGCCCAGTTTTTTGATTCAATAAAAATATACGAAGCACGTATTCTTTATTTTATTTTTCATTTTTTGTATTAATTTTTTTATTGAAATTTTATATAATTTGAAAAAGATAGGCAAATTAACTGGGTAGCCTTGGCGAAACCTGGCCAGTATAGCAATAAAAAAACCCAAGGAAATGTCAAAAAACGCGTTATTGATTTTTAAATATGACTTAGCCAAGCTATACCTCATTTTTCCTATCGTTCGTATTTTTCAAATAATTCGAAAATTAATGCATAATGACGTATTTTTACACGCTCGTAGCTGACGTAACGGAACAAAATTCAAAAAAATTATATGCAATGATTATAGACAAAAGAACCTCAATAACGTCCAAACCTAAAAATTTAATGAATTACGGTCGAATTTCGACCGCTGGGCGACCTCTAGTATATATAAACTCTTGAACGAAGGGTAGTTTTGGGTTCTAGGGATCATGATCGGTGAAGATCTACTGAAAATTTCGAGATATCATATCATGAGAAATATTGTAATAGGTAGACTTCCTATAAAGAATCTACCTAATATTCCATAGCATTAAAAGCATCTAATATTCAAGGATATTCAATATTCAGCTGTATTATCTGTATAATTTATTTTTGAATTATGCATTTGTTCTAAAATAAAATTTCAGAAAGATAATTCACAAATCCAGGTTTCAGAAAAAAATGGTACTCCGGATATATCCCAACCACATCACTCCCGATTATAATTTAATATGCCTGTA
>BGPR01048947.1:0-11424 GCA_013235015.1 Araneus ventricosus
AGATAATTTAAACATTATCTTTCGTTCAATTTAGAATCATTATATAGGTGAATAAAATTCCTATTTTATAAAAATATGTGTTTTAAAGAACACGAACATTTATTTGTCACTGGAAATAATTTAAAGTTAAAAATAATTGTTTATCCTATAGGAAGGTATTAATTTAGATAATTAAATAAAGATCGAATCGTCAAAACATTTTTAGTTATTTTTGTCTTAAGTATTGCAGAGCGAAATATTAGAAACGAAGAAATTTATAGGGGGAAGTAGGGTAAAACCGGGTACCTTGATTCAGGCGCTATTATTTCTCCTTTCTAGCGGACAGATTTTGAATTACATATCACTAGTCAAGAAGAAAGAGTGGTCATAGTGGCCGTGTTGTTGCTGTTGAATTCACTGCGTCTATGAAGGTGTATTTGTTTATAGATGTCAACTCTCTAATGTTCTTTGGTTTTTTTATTACCCTTATTTAATAATAATTACAGTTATAAAATATTATGTTACAGTTATATGTTTACTAAGGATTTATACCGTATTAAACAGTAAGAATTTAGTCCAATAGTTGCGCGGTTATAACCTCTGAACTCGGGGAAAAACCGGGTACTCCAAGTTTCGAAAGACCAGGCCAGACAGTAATGATGTTTCTTCCGATGATGACGATAAAAACACAACAGATGTTGATTGTTTATATTTTAATAAAGCATTTTCTAATTTAAATAATTGAGAAGTGTGGATCCCAATTTATAAACTATCTTAGCTTGCCCCACGAAAGCTGGAGTGGCACAGAGGAAGAAGACAACTGCTTTGCATGTGAATTTTGTAACTAACATTCTTAAATTGTCATATAAAATAAAAAAATATCTGCTACTTTTCCACTGAAAATCTAGTTTTCCTAATTTCCCAATGTACATGTGTACCCGTTTTTTCGCACTAATGGGGTAAAATCGGTCGATGGGATAAAAACTGAGTGCCCTTTAAATTAGCATACTTCCTCTTTGAATTCAGGGTTGTGGTAGTGTGTAAAACCGAGAGAGTTGACATTTAAAAAGTCATTGAGAAAAAATATGATGAAACTATGGCTTTTCTGAAAAGATATATTTTATTCTGATAAACAATGAATACTTTAATAAAACTTGACAAGCTCTATGTCGAATAGTTTAGCTCCAACAAAGTTTGGCTTTTCTGAAAAAGATATATTGTACTCCGATAAACAATTAATCTACACTATTAAAATTCGACGTGTATGTATGTGAGGCTATCTTCTCACGAACCGCTGAAAGGAGAAACTCGCGGAAAGTACCAAAAGATGGGGAATAATCCAAGAAATCCATTTTGACCATTTAAATTCCGAAATTTTAATTAGCAAAAAAGATATTAATTAAAAACTAATTTTCAACAATACTTTTCATTGTTTCAGCGCAATTCAAACCGTTTTCATTGTTTAAACAAATATTTAATTGCGTGTTTCATTGTTGAAAACAGCAACAATGCAATATGGATTCCTCAACAATGCAATGTAGATGGCGTTGTGTGGACGGAATGTTTGAACCACTCTTTCCTTTTATTTAGGAGAGAATGTTGGGCACGTGTCACGTGACCTAATTTCTTCTGTCCGGCAGGGAATGACAAATTATTCGAGATAGCCCGTGCAACGCCGGGCCATGCAGCTAGTATTTTAATAAAACTTGACAAACTCTATGTCGAATAGTTTAGCTCCAACAGAGTTTGGCTTTTCTGAAAAAGATATATTGTACTCCGATAAACAATTAATATTTTAATAAAGCTTGACAAGCTCTATGTCGAATAGTTTAGCTCCAAAAGAATTTGGCTTTTCTGTAAAGATATTTTGTACTCCGATAAACAATGAATTGCTGCATGCAAGAAATTATGAATTAAGATTTTAGCTGCATTTTATGAATAGAAATAAGCTCATATTTTCACCATTCTTAAGAATAAAAGAATCGTACAGAAAACTGTCATGGCAGTTAGAACTGACTATGCTGTTAAATGGTTTATGAATAAAGATGGAAACGATTCTCTTAAAAATCATTCCTATTTCGTAACCACTTTTTCAGTGTTACACCCAAACTGTACAATGCAAAAACAACTCAAATCGTATACGGGTTTATCATCGAAAAAAATTCTTTTGCATTCCTTAACTTGTATGACGATTTAATAAAGTTTTTCTGCGTATGATTGTAAATACGTTTATAAAATGAATATTGAAATAATTCTGTTTGTTTACAGATCGTAATCTTCATGGTTTAAATTTATGATAATGCAGCTTAATTCTAGGAAACAAAACAAAAAAAAATCTTTTACTTTGTGTTCTTCATTTGCATTACCAGTATTGTTTCATTGTAAAATTTAGATATTTTCAATGTATTCTAGAAGCATCACTGAATATGGACTTAATTTGCAATTATGAATAAAAATTACTTAAAATGATCTCGAATAATCACTTAATTTATTGAGGAAAAACTCAAATATTCAATTTACTTTATCATCATATAACAAGAAATATAGATACGTTTATAAGGGATGAAAATTTATATTATGTACTATCTGATATACCCGGCGATGCAGGATAAAATTACTTTCAAGTCTAATATTTTTAATGAAAAAAACTTTTATATAAGATATTATGATATACAAAATCCTTTTATTGTTTAAAAAGTTTTTTAATTAAAATGCGAACATCAATTGAACCAAACGATTTTAAAAAAGAGCTAATTTTCTCCATAGGCTATTAATATTGTTTAGCCTTTTAGGTTCGTCAGCATAAGAGCCTGAACTGCGCATGTGCAATAGAATCACTGTTTTTAATTAATGGAAAATTAAACTATTTAATGAATTGTCACGAATCTAAAAACTTTCCTTGTGTTTCACAATATTTGTGAGCAAAATTTGAAGAAAATTTATTCAGTATTTTAGCTTTCTCTAGCGTACAAGAAAAAGTCGTTTCAGTTTTATTTATATAGATTACTAGTATTGTTTAAAAAGCCGGCATTAGCTTTCATAGAATATAGCTCCACTCAAGAGTTGTTTAATTATCTTAATAAACTTGAAAACTAACACGACAGCGATTATCGCAAACAATTTTTTTTGTATTTTTAGATGACAGTTTCTCTTTCATCCCTTTCAATTAATTCGAAATTTTTACATATGCTAAGCAAAATTAACTTAATTATAATCCAACGTTTTTTACAAGCCTTAATTAAGAAAGGGAGTAAACGGAACAAAAGTAAATAATAATGAATTTCACTACTCAGAATTAATTGTCTGCCAAATAATTAAACAGCATGTGAAAGAAATCAAATATTTGTTGGAAAAATAATTGCACGGCAATTAAGAATTTAAAAGAAAAAAAAACTGCTGTTGGAACAAAAAAGAAAGCAAATATACGAACTGAAAGAATTTCCCTAATATATCTTTCTTGCAATTTAGAATAGTTCTTTTAAATTTATTCTTTGAAATAATACTAAATGATTTTTTTTGCCTGTTGCTTTATAAATGAAAATTTTGATTCAGCCTAATGATTTATTGGACGATAAAGATACCGAAGAATAGAGAATGCAGAAATTTTGATGGCTTTTTTTTATTTTGATGCAGAAAAGTACAAAGATAATAAACGTGAAGATCATCAGAAATGAATCCTCTCTGATTATTTTCTAAAATTTTCTTGGCAATGATTCCAAAAATATTAACATAAATGCACAGTAGAAAATAATGCTTTTTACTTTCTCGTATACGAAGTATACAAAGAGAAAGTATTGTAATCGTCTAAAAATTCGAACTCGAGATTTTGACGGATCTCCACGTTTTACACCTCCCTGAGTCCGAAAAACACAATTTTGGAATTATGTCTGTATGTCTGTCTGTGTGTGTGTCTGTCTGTGAACACGATAACTCGAAAACTATTAGAGCTACGGGGATGAAATTTGGTATGTGGTCTTTGAACATAATTTGTAGGTTTCTATCAAATTTTGGACAAAATCCGTCAACGGGAAGTCTGTCTATTTGTATGTCCGCGGTCATGTGAACGCTATAACTCAAAAACTTGAATAGCTAAATGGATAAAATTTGGTACACAGTTTTATCGTTATGAATGTAGGTCCGTATAAAAGTTTGGGCCAAATCCGTCAAAAAGAGGCGTTCAAATTGCATATTCAATTTCTTTTAATCCGATTCTCATGCGCATGCGTATTGGTAGCAATCTGTTATTGTTGTAAATTTTATGTACAACAATAAATAATGTTTTCAAGCATCAATTGTTAACAATTTTTTTATTGTTGTAAATCAAACCGATCTCATTATTTCAGCAAATCTTTTATTCACGCGCTTTTGCAATTGTTACGGTTGTGGTAGTATAAATTGTTTTCTTGGGAATTCAATTCCAAAGCAGAATTTTAGCTTTAGTAATCATTGCATTGCCTATTTTATCGCACCTGCTTCAAAGTAATATTTTTTGAAACGTGGCAACAGATATTTGATTTCAGGTTTGTTTGTTTTTTTGCTTTACTTTCTCGTATACGAAGTATACAAAGAGAAAGTATTGTAATCGTCAAAAAAATTCGAACTCGAGATTTTGACGAATCTCCACTTAGAAAGTATACGAGAAAGTTTAGGGGAGACCACTCCCGCTGGTTAGATGTACAGATCTCCTTTGTCTTTTGTTGGAAAATTTCGGGCTAAGAGAAGCTATATTTGGCGTAATGCAAGCTTCTTACAGAAAAATTTCCCAATTATTATTTTGAATCCATTTCGAATATAGTCCTTAGCCCTTGATAAAATGGACTAGAATGGATTCCTTGTTTGTTTAATTCGATTCCCTCTGAGTTTATTTTAGTTTTTTTAGCTTTCTTTGAATGATATTGATTTCCGTTGTTCTTTGTTTTTGTATGCAGCTGCAATTGCGCGTTACTTTAAACATTGTATAAATTTTATTGTCTAAATTTTTTGTTGTTTTGTTCAAAGTTTAAGTTAAATTTATTAATTTTTATATTTATTCTACTTTTTCTAGTTGATTGTTTTTAAGCTCTAAACAGTGGTGAAAATTATTTTTTGAATTTTAAGTGTTTATGCTGACAGAAAGGAATTAGATAAAAAAAGACAACTTAGAAATTAATATTTTGTCTGTAATAAAATTTTTGTCCGTTGCAATATCTTGCAATTCGGGTGACGTCATTGTCACTAGGTAAACGTCATTGTGACGTGTGACCTAATATTTTACCGCACATTGTTTTACGCTGCGCTGTAATGCCATGTCCATATTTTCTTCTGGGTGATGCGCAGTGGAATCCAAAGTTTAGTTGATTCGGCGCATTTGAGGCGCATGTATCGTGAAAATGTGTTGACAGCACCGTTTTCGCATTCAAATGAAAATGAATCTCTCTTACGATTATAAGGATTTCATGGAGAGCGATTTAATTAATATCTAGTTACGAAAACGTTGTTGTTACGAACTTCCCCACAAAAGTAAGAGAGGTCGGCCCATTGAACCCTGTGAGGGCCTGGCCGGATGGGGGATGACCCTCCTTCAATCTTAACCTTTCTTGCAAGTTGACTTCTAGCTGTAAGCGAGAAAGTCAGTTCTACCAGCGACGCTCCCACTGTGAGGTGTCACACATTTTTCAGGACACATTTTTGGGAGATGAAGTAAAAGAACTCGTGTGCACTCTGTTGCATGCCGAAGAGAGGCACATTATAGTAATATAATATATTTAGGAGCGCTTAATGCATCATTATCTGCTGAGCATAAGAGCGTGATTCATTGATTTATTATGTGTACAACATGATCTCCATGTCGACAGGCAAATAAAAGATGTTGAATCTCATACTACATGTCATCATTTGGATCACAGATAAGTACACTGTCATTATTACATTTTTGAAGTCTAAATATAATAGGATAAATATTTTCTCCTGATAAGCTTGTGCGAAATAGAATTTTTCCACAGTTGTGTTATGGGAGTTTTGAGAGAATATATTTGTTTCGAGTCATCATTACATTTCTTTTAAGGAGAAAAACGAAGTCGTTTTCCCCCTTGTTTTTGAATGGAAACTAGTCATCATATAATTCCTAACGTAAGGTGCGAATATGTTTTAAATAATGAAATAACTAGCATGTCTTCGCTGAACAAGCAACCCCACCTATCTCAATTGTTTGGAATTGGAGATAGGCAGTGTTTCTTGTTAAGCGACGATATAGCTTTACTTTGTAAAATTTCGAGAGTATTCTCTTCTATGTAAATTTTCGCATCTATTTTGATTTATCATTTGAAAATCATTTATCTAAAGTTAAAAGCTTACATCAAATGGCTGTTTAATTTATCGACTTCTGCTTATTCCCAGAATATTTCACTTCCTCATTAGAATTAAAATGAATTTAAATCTAGGTAGTAGTTATACCTTTACCCCTTCCGGGCCTATGATGCTGTATGGCGTAATGTGCTTTTCTAAGCATTTCTGCTTTTAATTTCCATCGTTGATTGGGCCTAGAGGTCCATGTGATCTGGATACAAATGAATAATTTTAATTAATAATTCTGGATGCAATTAATTCGTTAATTAATTAAATAATCTGGAATAAATGAATAATTTTAAACGTGAAGTATTTCTAAGGTGCTTTTTTCAATTTTTAATTTTTTTACTAACAAATAATAATAATTTGAGACAGAAAGGAAGAAGGAAACTTCTGATTTAAATTTATACTCTCTGACTGCGTATTCCATAATTTACGCGGATTGGAGGCAGGTCTATTTTCTGCTGCATCTTGCAATTTTCACAGGCTAATGTGTTTACTTAGTAATTTTATAGCGTTCGATCCTATCATACTAATAAAGCTTTGCATATAAATAACAACTCGCTTCTCTCAATGGTATTTGAACACGATTGTAAATGTTGCATCGGTACTTTTCCGTTAGCCGGGCGCAAATGTCGCCAATTGTGAACCAAACGCGAGCCAAGTCGCCGGGCGCAAATGTCACCAATTGTCAACCAAACGCGAGACAAGTCGGCGGGCTCAAATGTCGCCAAAATTTGGCGGAATTCTACATTATTTGGCGATATTTCGCTGGCGCCCGGCTAAAATGTCGCCAATTATGAACCAAACGCCAGCCAAGTCGCCGGGCGCAAATGTCGCCAATTCTCAACCAAACGCGAGATGTCGCCAAAATTTGGCGAAATTCTACATTATTTGGCGATTTTTCGCTTGCGCCCGGCTATCGAAAAGTACCGTTGCATCTAAATAGTGATTTTAAAAAATTAACAGTCAGAGGGTTAATAAGAAAAAATCGTGGACCTAATGTTTAAGATTATTTGACCACAACATTGAAACTAGGGTGTAAGCACTAGAGTGTGGCCAGTTCAGTCAACTCGTTATTTTGTCATAAATCATTTTAAAGTTTAACACCGCAAAGCTAATTTTTTTTCTAAAGAACTGACATATTATGATGTATAAAACACATAAAGAACCGATCAATTGACGTGTTCCAGCGAAAATAACTTTAAAAGTTTCTGTACACTCAAGATAATAGCTTTATTTCTCAAAAACTAAAAGTTTAATCAACGCTTTTCTTAGAAGAATGTAGAAAATGCGTTTTATCTTCCACAAGATGTTACAAAAAAATGGGGTATTTCCATTTTGGTGTAACTTAATCCATATCTCTTCATTCCGATGGGGAAATTCTTTCCGTGTGGAAAGATTTCTTTCATGAAAGAATGCGCTTAAAGATCATTTTTCACCTGGTGCCTTCTTATTACGGAATATTTGCCATAAACTATGTTTCGTTTTAATATTGTACCCTTGTAATAATTATTTTAATAGACTTTACAAGTACAGACATTGCTCGATATTCTGCCGCAAGCAACCGCGCTGACAAAGCTATTTTAAATGGGACCTCTTTATTTCTAAATGTACTTTCACATTCTTCTTCAATGGTAATTTTTCTCCTTTTCGATCTTACCAATATTTTTTGGTAGTTTAAAATATTCATTACATTTTAAAATTAAACTCTTTTTAACAGTAAGAGATTGAAAGATGTGGTGTTTCCAATCCCACTTAGTCTAGCATATCTAGACAAGCTCATGAGTCAAGAATTCATAATAGAAGGAAAATGTGGCATATTCATTTTTCAGTCAAAATTATCTTAACGTGTCTAGGTAGAAGTATGACTTATCTCCAATATATATATGGGTAACTGTTTTGCTTAGTATTATAATAAATTGTTTTGTTATCTTTGTTTCCCATCTTTTTTTAATTTTTAAAATTTAATTTTCCCTATTAATTTGTATGTGTATATTTTCTTTCCCTTTATTTATAAATATTTTATGCTTTATATCCATGTATGCTTTTGTAAAATATTGATTCTTTAATCATGGACATTTTGACTTTCACTCTTTGGTGGAATTTTACATGGTGTTTCTTTTTTAGTTCCGATTTTACTTCCTTTTATTCAGCTCTTTTGATCATTTTGCATTATTCTGGTTCATTTTGATTACTTCTTTTATCTTTTTCTTCTTTACTTTAATACAATATTTTTGAGAAGAAATTGTTTCGTCCACGGGTTGACTTGTTTGATTATTCTCAACCCTCTCGTTGTAAACCTCGTAGACTTTAAGCATCTTATTGTACATTTGTGGTGGACGAAGAGTATCCATGTTCAATAACAAAATGCCACTTTGCTTATAAAACTGGCTCTTGTTTCAGCTGGGCTTGAAAGAAAACCAAGAGAGTCAAAAAACCAAAACCAGAGAGTCAGAAAAACATCTGGTTTTAGAGCATTAACTCTATGAGCCCTATCCCGCCTCAAACCGCCCCATTCGATAGAGGCCTGACTCAGGCGGTTTCGGGCGCCTGAGTCAATTTTACGAGAGAAAAGTAGCTCCTTTCTTTGTTGACAATTGACCGCCCAAACTTGGATGTCGTCCTCCTGAAATTTCTGTAAAGAAAGGAAGGATTTCATTCTGTTTTCATGAACGAAAATTTACTTCAGTTTTTTAGGTACTGGAATTGTCACTCTAGTCGGGTTCAGAGCATTAATAGGTAAGAAAAGCTTCAGAAACCAGCCTGTCTTAAGTGAGCAATTCATTGCTAAAGCGCATATCAGTGTAACAGTTTTTGAATAAAGCTGGTTATGAGCTCAGTCAGAGGATAGAGCCCCTGATCTTCTATCGATTCATGTTTCTCAGCCAGACCCAGTGACGGATTTTGACAACATGAGGCCCCAGGCACAAAATTGTTTCGAGGCCCTTACGTTACCCAATGTAGTAAATTCGCAGTCAGCTTAACACTGTGATGTATGTCGAATAGATTTTGAGTCCCTCTCAGAGTCTCTAGGTGCGAGGCGAGCACCTCTAGCGCCTGTGCGAAAAACCGTCACTGACCAGACCTTCTCCAAGTAGGACACAAGTGAGTTGAAAGGTTTTTATATGAAGTTGTCGTTTCTTTGGTTAGTGGTTAGCAAATGGTGCTTTAGAAATATCAGTTGAGTATACAAAGAAAAAAAAACTTTCGTCTCTGGGACATGAAAACTGTAACTGATTAACTTATCATACGAACGTAAAAATATGTCATCCATTTCTACCATGAATAAATATTTTTTTTAAATAATTTTTATACAAATTCATAAAGAATTATTTCTTCATATTCGAAAAATTCAAACTAACGAATTGATTGGGCATTTTCTTCCCATACGTCAAAGTGCCTAATTCATATAAATTTAGAATTCGGAAGAATTATATGTCAGGATGTTTTATGAAAACATCCTGACAATAAAATAGATAAAAATGAAAACGAAATTTTATGAATAAAAAAGGTGTGTTCCAATATCTATTTAATAATGTTGAAGTGAGGATGTTTTTCAGGTGGTTTCTAATTTATTTTCGAAAGGAACAGTTGATAATACACTACGTAACACATAGATGATTATCATATAAGGATTATATAAAAATTATTTACAATATTTTCAATATATTATTTATATACATTTTAAAATATTGTATAATTTTACTTAACATCTAATTTTATAGCACTATTAATATTCCAGCCACAAACGAGGTTAAAATTAAAAGACACAGTTAAGAAAGGTATTTAATTTGGAAATGAATGTTAAAATATTTAAGAAACTATAATAACCTTTAAAAAACTTCGCAAAATGAAGTAGTTAAACTTTACCTGCATATGACAGAACTTGCGTCATTCTAACAAAAATTCTTTTAGTAACTAAACCAAATTTTGATGCTTAATTTTGCATTAATAGTATTTTATTGTCAATTCCTTTTTTATTAAAATTTCGTGAAAAAAAGATTACTATTCCTGTCGAACTTCTGCTGTTGCTTCTCCAGGAATAAAATTCTTTTGAATATCAATTCTAGTTGAAAAAAATCTTTTTTCTCCTTCCGTTGTTGCCACTCTCTCCACTAGAAATCTTAATTCTTTTCCAAGAAGGAGAAATCGTCTGCACGCAAATCAATTTTACAGTACCACGCACAAAACCGTCTGCTGCAGCAAGTCTATGTTAATCGTCTGCGGAAATAAATTTCATGCCCTTGCGTTTCTTGAAAAAATGTTTAACTTTTCTAATGCTACACTTAATTTTTTTTTTGAAATTAGATTTGTTGGAATGGCCATTCTCACGAATTCAAGTTTAAATGTATTCACAAAAAAAAATATTAGCAGAATATTATCATCGAGCTGTCGACTGTTGCATGCCGAGAAAAAGATGCCCTAAAATTAATATGCACATTTTTCTGTTGGAAATACTTTGTAAACTTGATTTACAAGCTAAAAAATTTTCATAGCCTGAATTTTCTTCATTGTATTATTGTTTACTTTAAATATTCATTTTAATAGACGAACGACACCTTATGAAATGTTATAATCAGTTTCGAAATTTTATTACTGCATGATTGTTTTCCGCTATCAAGTACCTCAGACTATAATTTTGATTAATTTTACTTTTGTTTCTGTGTACAAGGCTATTTAATTTTTTCACATCTTATTATTTCTGAAAATATAGAATTTTTTTGATTTTCTTAGTCTAGTTATATAACGAATTACCCTAATGTTCCAGAGTTTCCTTTGAGCTTCGTAGATTTACAGGCATACGACTGGCAAAACGAAAAGGCTGGTTATGTAGGAAACGAACCAAGTTTATTTATGAATAAAATAGCACAAAGGGCGTATGAAAATATTAACAACTTCACAAACATAAACACCGCGTAGCAAAAGTATTATAGACATGTGAAAAGTATTAGATCGAGTTTAAAAAATATGTACTTAAAAATTTCCAACTGTCAGTTCTGTTTATAATAGTTTAAGCTTTCGGAGATCTTAATATAAGTTTCTAAGACTATAAAGAGCAAATTATATACATCCGAAAAGTATCAGATACCGTTAAAAATATCAACTTAAGAATCTCCA